>VZSZ01011700.1:117639-161005 GCA_013398815.1 Ibidorhyncha struthersii
TTTTTTTTGCCTCGCGTTTTCCGGCGCAGGTAGGAAGGAAAAAGGAAGGATTTACTCAAAGCGGATAATGTGCCCGTGTTTCGATGCCGGCTGGCTCCGCCTCCCCGGCAGCTGCCATGCCGCCCGGCGGCGGGGGTGCTCCGCGCCCGCCNCCCGGCCGCGGTCCGCCGGGACCCCGCTCCCCGCCGGTGACTCGCCACCCCCCTCCGGGCGACCAAAGACACAGCCCGGGGGCGGCTCTTCGGGTGTTTGCTGCCTTATCTACAATTACATCGCTCTGTCCTGTCTTCCAGGAAAGATAAGATCAGAAACATAAAAGGGAGCTCTGTCTGAGATTGCCTCCCCCTATTATTTCTTGTTGTTCCCTGGCCCAGCGGGTGCTATATCTCAAAGGCAAAAGCTGCACTTACTGAAACTGAAGCACTGAATTTTGTTTATCTCAAGCTCTGTGTGTCTGTCTGTCTGTAATTCTCGATTTTGCTTTGTCCTCGGATTTGCAGAAGGGGAGATTTTTTTTTGTGACACACAGTTTTCAGTCTTATGTCTGAAATTCCCTGTCCCAACTTCTGCCTTGCCTGGCCCAAGAGACGTGTTACCTCTTTGAGAAAAAAGAAATGCTACAGAGCTGATTTCCCCAGCTTACCTGCACACAGATGAAGAGCAGATATCTCTAACCTTCTTTGAATCGCTATCACATTCTGAGCAAAAAGATAAACTTCCCAGTGTTTATGCCAGTGTGCAAATGACTAGAGGCGCTAATATATTATTTCTGATAAACCATAGCCGTTGAGGCTTGTAAAATGCCCAGGTGTTCTGCATAGATCAATGTATCCCAGCAAATCTTTAGAAATAGGGACTACCCTCATCAAGGGATAGAAACAAATGCGGAGACCTGTCAAACCACACAAAGGCCATGGCAAGAGCAGCTCAAGCTCCCTATACATCCCTCTCTTTGGTTAGAGGAGACAGAAGCTGTACTATCATGAGTGGAATACGTGTCATCCTTGGATTGGACCATTCTGCTTCCTTCCTCCCTCCCCTGTTTTAGCCCATTTCTGCCTTCCTTTCTCTCACACTTCAACTGCTGTCATTGGGCAGGAGTGGCTGGTCTGACTGTAATGAGACACCATCAACTGGACAAAAACTGTCCTGTTCTGGGAATTTTTAATCATTCGATTTCACTCTGTTCACTCAGATCTGAAATGAGGGTTGGAAACACCATTTTCTGTTTGAAAATTCACTGGATGGCGTCCATAAAAGCGCACGAATTGCGTAAAGCGTGGACTTCACAAGACTCTTGATCAGTGGCATATTTTGCTCTCTATTTTAGGCCAGAGCTATCAGAATCAATTAAGAATTAAGCAGCCATGAAATATGTTTCCTTTGTAGTTATGGGTGACGTGATTCACTGTGTACATTATCATCGTTTGGCATTTGCTACCGCCAGTGAGTAAGTAAAGTTGGAAGAAAGCACAGTTATTCTTTCAGTCCTCAGAGATATTTACGTTTTCTCTGGTACATCTTGTGATTCATTACAGCCAAGTTCAAGTCCTACTGTTGATGGCAAGAAGACTCTCAGACCTAAGTGAGAATGCACTTTATCTCCGCTTCACATTCATCAAGAGCTGCAAAATTAAGCCATCGTTTGGAGGAGACTGTTTACGTAGCAATCTGTTGCTCAGCATCCTGCCAGAGTTTTTGACCTGTCTTGGGCTGGTAAAATAATTAATGGGCGAGTACAGCTATAAACAGAACTTGGGTTTAGGTAAAAGTTATGCCTACTGGAATTGTCATGGAAAGCTGAAGTAAGCACAACCTTCTAAAAATTCTCTAACATTTTTCATTTGCATTTCACGTTCATGGAAACTGCTGTCGTAACAAACCTGAAAATGAAATCCTGTGTCCGCAGTAGAGGTAGACGGAGGGTAACAACAAAAAATAACACTCCGTAGTCTACCGGTCTGACTCAACTAAGATATAAGGGCAGGAACGTTAACTTGCCATGCCTACATAGGTTCTGACCTATCTGCTGCAACTGCCACCAAAGCTCTTGATTTATGTGACATGAAGAAGGCCAGTCACTGACACCTCGAATAATACCAGTGTATTGATTTTCTATATCCATAAGCAGCAGAGTCAGCTTTCAGCCTCGTCCAGTAAAACCTGAAAGCGCCCGTTTCACTTCCAATATGTAAAAATTTCTGTTACATTCAGTGGAGTTGCCTGAATGCTCAGACATTTTGCATCTGTTACTACCTACCCGGGTAGGCCTGGATTTGAATCGTCATGTTAGATCTGGAAGGCTTTACAGATTTATTTGCATTTAACAACTATATTTTACTAGTTTAGAGGTGGTTTCCTGTAGGCTGCATTTCAGTATAATACAAACTCAAAGAATAAATTTATGTACTTGTATTAACACTTACTTTCAGGTGTAGTCTACAGATGGTCATTCAGATTTATACACATATATATACACATATACACATATATACTCATATATACATACTGTCATGTAGGGAAGAAATCAAATTAAAATTGGTTGTATAACAGTTTTGTTGCTGGGACAACTATATCCAACATGACAGAATCCTCCACCTAAAGAGTCTGGTATGTGGGATGAAGACGTGGAGGTCAGGGCAGCCCATGTTACTTTGGGCTAAAGGCACGCAGTACTGGTGTGAGCACAGCTCTGGGTTTGTGGATAAGGGATCAAGC
This sequence comes from Ibidorhyncha struthersii, assembly GCA_013398815.1. Taxonomy (NCBI): domain Eukaryota; kingdom Metazoa; phylum Chordata; class Aves; order Charadriiformes; family Charadriidae; genus Ibidorhyncha; species Ibidorhyncha struthersii. Next base: position 120,358 of record VZSZ01011700.1, read on the forward strand.
AAAAGAATCATAGAATCATGGAACGGTTTAGGTTGGAAGCGACCTTAAAGATCATCTCGTTCCAACCCCCTGCCATGGGCAGGGACACCTCCCACCAGCCCAGGTTGCTCCAAGCCCCATCCAGCCTGGCCCTGAACACCTCCAGGGATGGGGCAGCCACAGCTTCTCGGGGCAACCTGGGCCAGTGCCTCACCACCCTCACAGTGAAAAATTTCTTCCTAATACATAACCTAAATCTACCGTCTTCAAGTTTAAAGGCATTACTCCTTGTCCTATCACTACATGCCCTAGTAAAAAGTCCCTCCCCAGCTTTTCTGTAGGCCCCCTTTTGGTACTGAAAGGCCTCTATAACGTCTCCCCGGAGCCTTCTCTTCTCCAGGCTGAACAACTCAAAGTCTCTTAGTCTGTCCTCACAGCAGAGGTGCTCCAGCCCTCTGATCATCTTTGTGGCCCTCCTCCGGACTCAATCCAACAGGTCTATGTCCTTCTTATTTTAGGGGCCCCAGAGCTGGAGTATTCCAGGTGGGGTCTCCCAGAGCAGAGGTAGAGGGGCAGAATCACCTCCCTCGCCCTGCTGGCCACACTTCTTCTGATGCAGCCCAGGATATGGTTGGTGATCGCGCATTGCCAGCTCATGTTGAGCCTCTCCTCAATCAGTACCCCCCAGGTCCTTCTCCTCAGGGCTGCTCTCGATCTGTTCTCTGCCCAGCTGGTATTTGTGCTTGGGATTGCCCCAACCCAGGTGTAGGACTTTTCACTTGGCCTTGTTGAAGGCCAAGTTTACCATGAGGACCACAGAGGTTCCAGGGGCATCTCACCAAGGAAATGCTTCTGGACTCAGTGCTGGCAAGAAGAGACTTGTGGGCAACACTTTCTCCTGCAATCCAGCATACAGGTGTTTGTGCATTATTTGTTGAAAACAACAAACCAACCAACCAAACAGGATTACCTAAAAGTCACCTGACTTTTTTACCAGTCTTCTCCTAATGTAAATATCCAGTAAGATCCATGGCAAAGTAGACTTTTTATATTATAAAAAAGGGAAACTATATTGTTTTAATCATAAAGTACAATATATTAATACATTTTTAAAAATTATATATCTACACCTGTAATGCACTAAATAATCATGTGACTTGCAAATTGGTAATTATGGATTAACAATACCAGCACAACATGATAACATACATTTTAGGCACATCCACTTTGTAGTTTGAAAATTATTTTCTTCCACCATTTTCACAGTGATGCTCTACTGTTTTAACTCCTTCACAAGGTAACAAAATTATAATTTCTCATTTCCTTTTGTCAGGGTTTTTCATGCCACTTTTCAAATTATAAAGAGTAACACTTCAGGAGCATGCTAGCGGAGATACTATTACAGCCTTTTGAAATACAAATGCCAAAACCCCATAGATTTGTGTTTGTTTATTTAAGGACTTTGGACGCTAATATCAGCGGGAGTGGCAGAACCTCCTTGCAGAAGCCTGTTACAGGAGCTGTATGACCTAATAAAGACCAGCTTCTCACCTTTTCTAATATCCCAGTGCACAAGAACCCTAGGAAGACCCGCAGTACGAGGATTTTGCTGAAGGAACAAGAAGCCTTTTGAAGAAGTTTTTTAGCAAGCCTCTTTCCGATGCAAAAGCGGATTAAGAGTGCGTGTCTTTAGCAGGCACTGTAGCTTTGCAGTGTTACAGCTTGTTTCCACATGGGCTTTCCTTGGTGCCAAGGTCTTGGAGAAGAGATGCTCCAGCTCTACACTACTGGATGTATCTGTAACAGGCTCACAGTATGGCGGAGCCAAACTAACCATTGCCAGTGCAGCAAGGCAGAGCACTAGCTTGTTTTTCCTTCTTCTTGCCTCAGCTTCCAGCCCTGCAACTCCCTCTGCCTATGATCTGGCTTAGTGTTTGTCTGGCTTTGGTGTTTGTAAGCCAAGTGAGCTTGCTGCACCCTGTGCTTCGTTTTGGCTGTCTGGTTTTCAGTTGTTGGACCTGTTGGACCGAGTCCAGAGGAGGGCCATGAAGATGATCAGAAGGCTGGAGCACCTCTGCTATGAAGACAGGCTGAGAGAGTTGGGGTTGTTCAGCCTGGAGAAGAGAAGGCTCCGTGGAGACATTATAGAGGCCTTTCAGTACCTAAAGGGGACCTACAGGAAAGATGGGGAAGGACTCTTTATCAGGTTTTAAACTGAAAGAAGGTAGATGTAGATCAGATATAAGGAAGAGATTTTTTACACTGAGGGTGATGAGACACTGGAACAGGTTGCCCAGAGAAGTTGTGGCTGCCCCATCCCTGGAGGTGTTCAAGGCCAGGCTGGATGGGGCTTGGAGCAACCTGGGCTGGTGGGAGGTGTCCCTGCCCATGGCAGGGGGGTTGGAACTGGGTGATCTTTAAGGTCCCTTCGAACCTAAACCATTCTACAATTCTATGGTTCTCTTTTCACGTGATACAGAGGCAAGTGGGCCAGCTGAAAGTGAGCAGTGACAGTGAACCAGGTGAGTTAAAGGGTAAAAGGGTGAAGTCAAAATCATGAAAAAGCAGACCAAGAGTTGGGCTAGGAGGTGGTGAGGCGGGGTAACTTCACTCACTCGGGAGATGTGGCAGGCACTCATACACTGCAGCACTGAAACTTCTGTTTGCCTCTTACCCATTGCCACTGCCAACAGCAGCCAAACAGCCAAGGGTGCTAATGCCCACGTGCAGTTTGTAGGTGTCTCGATAGTGTTTACACCCGGGATAATTAGTACCTGGATTCAGAAACAGTCTGTTTATGTTTGTTTCATAACTTTTGAACCTTTTCAGGCAACATGCAAGTTTCTCGTGGCAAGTGCACTCAGACACACAGACTTCTCCCCCAGTTAATGTGGCAGGAGCTGCATGTGACAAGGGAATGGATACAGGGAGCAGCTTTCGTTTTATTCTTTAACTCGGCTGTTACTAGGTTTGACCTTTTAACATGTCCTTCAAGAATTACTCAAAGCAATCTTTGATTTTGCCTTGTTATAAAACATTGTTGCATTGTTATGAAAGCAAATTTATGCAGGGAAGAATACCAGCAGACCTCTGGAAATTGGAATGATTTTGATCCTATTCTGCAGATAGATGAACTGGTATGATTGATGTATGATACATCATACATCATACATTATACACGATATCTGGCCAGATATATGATAACTGGCCCGAAATGCACCATAGAGAAATAAACCAGATAAAATTCTAGAGTGATTCAGGATATATGTCCAGTTACTCACATAAGTATTCCCCCAGTTGAGGAAACTGCTAAGATTTTGGCAAAGTGATAACTCCCTGTTAAATGACAACATTTCAACAAGATTAGAATAGTTGATCCACCTACTCTGAAAATGCTGCATTTTTTGTAACAAAGCATGTTAGGACAACCGACTGGAGAGTAGTGTTGGGAGGTCAGCAGCGGTACACTTGCACTGGTATATGTCATAACATATATAGAAGTTAAAGGAAAGTATAGCAGTTAAAGGAAGGGGTCCATTGTTACAGCGGTGATGGTAGGGGGAAAATGTGCTTCTCAATATAGCCCGTAGAGAAAGACTCTTCCACAAGATGATTAAAAGCTCCTAAACTCTTAGTAGTGTAAATACTGCTTAGATAGTTCCTTGATTCTGCAAATCTATATATACAGATATTTCTACCTACTCTCTTTTGCCAGTTAGATAGTTCAGTGAAAAGCAATTGCTTCATCTTGCTCTCTCAGCAGGGTGCTGCTGTAATGGATGACTATACTGGGAACGGGGAACCTGTAAGAGAGGCCCCCACCTCCCCCATACATTGACCTTTTTGTTTATACCTGAGCAGGTGTGCTCCTAAGTTAAACCTCCAGCTATGTATGGAAACTTAGAAGAAAAGCTGATTTATTATTTTTTAAAGAACTTATTTTTCATTAAACTCTAGCAGAAACATGCGTTTCTTCCACTTAAAAATGGGAACTGGATATTTTGCAAGTGGCTTTATACAGAGTCAGGTATCAGCCATGAGTGACAGTGAGTAATTGAATTCTCTTTGAGAAGAGGCGTTAGGAAGCTGTCCCAGCTCCTATGCAGTCATGTAGGGATTCTCCAAATTGTAGCATCTGTGATACTCTGACTACCTTTACAATATCTCATCCAGAATCTTAGGCAGGAAATATTCCCTTAACTGATATTAAAAAAAATATTATTTTTTTTTTTAAAAAAATGCAGTTTTATCTTCTCAGGCCTTTTCCATTAAAATGTTCAGTCACAGGCTCAGCTGCAACTTAGGAGAAGAAAATAAGACTACTGAGTTCAAAGCAGACCACAACTGTGTGTAGTCTGAAGCAGTATTGTTCAACCAAAAATAAAATCATGATAGCAAGGCAGCTTCCAACATTTTCACAAAGAAAATTTTCTTAACTTATGGGACTGTATTAATGGTCTGCCTAGAGCATTTTTCCCAACATGAAGAAAAAGAAATGGCCGTGGTATATTTGGGTTTAGGGAAAAAAGAACAGAGAAGAAAGAAAAAGTGGATAACAGAGGAAATGTATGCATGGTCTTTGTATAAGAATTAGCTAAAGCTATGTTTAAAATACGGAAAAGTTAGTTTATCTTGAAACTTCCCATTGACCTATGATGATCATAATTCAGTGAAGCAAATGTGGCCTTTTCAGTTATGAGATTTATGCCCGAGTTTGTGATGGCAGAAAATTATTTTCCATTACTCTCCAAATTTTACAGAAGCTCCAAGGCCATATGTAGGGAAAGAAAAAAATGACATTTGTTTCCCAAATATACATAATAAAAACTTCACTGAAATGCTGCTTTATAGCCCAAATCCACACCATATGAAAGCCTATTTTTCAGATAAATAATTTGTTTCTCTCTGCACTTTAAAAGGAAATCTTAAGATTAGGCTTGCTTTTTTCATTATTTTTTTTTTTTTTTTAATAAAGTGCTAAAGCAAAACACAATTCTTTGAATGTCTATGCAGAACAGCTGAAACTGATTTGATTCCTACCATCTTACGGACAAGCAGCCACCACAGTAAGTGGCCAGAATCAGTTCTGGCTGACTTGTGCCTCTTGAAATCCCCCTGAATTTCAAGTGATCGCCTTGGCCCCTTAACTACTATAGTAATAAGGAGATAAGCTGACACTGTGAAAGCTGTCAGTGAAGTCTCGCTTACTAACCTTCTGTGAAAAGAAGGTTCAGATTACGCGATAATCTTTCAGCTACTGACAAGCTATTTAGTTTTTGAGAAATAGCTGATTAAGCAAGGGTCATAGAAACCTCAGTGTTCAGACTGAAAGGGTGTTATTATTGAATTCACATGTGCTTTTCCAAAATTTGTCCAGTTTTATACTTGGATTCACTTTGTTTCACTTTCACCTGGTCAGTATTTTTCAGGTTCCATTATTGCTTCTTGAGTTTGGGAAAAAAATTAAATTTTAGGGTGGGTTCTGAAGAAAGTCTGAACTGCTTCTGGTGTTCCCAGGCTGAAAGCTCAGGAAATGTCTTTTCTCTAACTCCTGGAAGTTTCTCACCCTGTGTAGTATTAGATTTATGTTCTTGATTGCTGACAATTATTTTCATGGGTTATGCATGAGAAGACAGTGTTTGACGCAATCTGTTCCCGGAGAGGAATGTCCAGGGTATTGTTCCAACATACTTTTGCTCGCTGGTCGCAGTCAGGGTGCATGAATTATCATGGTTGAAAGGTCCTCATCTGAGTGGAAAGGATGCAATCTCTAGAAAAACATGTGTGTGAGATGAGATGTATCATTAACTGCAGATAGCTACCGATATGGCTGTACATAACTGTCCACTCTGAGGTTAACAGTTAACTAACATAATGATTATAGTCAACACATAAAGCATATGTCTACACTGCATTTTTGCTGCATGCCACAACATGAACCACGGAACTGAGCGAGTTGTTGCTTGCCAGCTTACATCTCTAGTGCTGATCTATGTCTCCACAAGTGTCAAGAGAACCATTCATTTCCTACTGGCTCAATAGCCATTCCATGGCCTTGGTGCCCACACAAGGCAGACCTTTCTGTAGCTATGCTCTCCAGCCATCTGCCTTATGCATGTTATATATATATGATATGTAAGAGCAATATTTCAGAGTGTGGTCCTTCCCTCTGCCTCAAATATGTTACTGCTCGCTTGTGCTGTTTTGCAAGCCAGGCTATGGCAACTGGCGTGATGTCGTTCAACCATGCCAAAGAGGACGGCAACACATGTCCAGATATGCTTATCATGCAGAAACTGCTGCTAGTGCAGCTGGAATAATCTGCTGAGGAAATACTCCCCAAAGAGCAGAATGTTGGGTCCTGGTCTGGGCTTTGGTTGGAGTCTGCTGTGGTCTTCTCAGAGGCAGAAAAGATTTTGCCTCTATAAAGCTAGGAATGGGACTGTATCTTTGTAGCCCAAGCTGACTACTGGGGAGGCAGAACTTGCAGATACGAAGGTTCATATCTGAAAGCCTCTATTTCTAGTTACTGCCTGCCCTTCAGCACCAATACACTGCCTTCTCATCATTTATCTCTGTGGAAAAGAGAGTGAACATCAGTTTGTAGACCTTCACTACTGTCCAGCCACGCTTGTTGCTGACCAGCCAGTTTCCACAATAGCATGGTCATTGTCGGTGTGATCATCAATGCTCCTGCTAGCATTTGGTCAGCATTGGCAGCATCCCCAAGTACACAGCGACTTTCACTCATTGTCAAAATTCACGGTGGGAAAATCAGCAATATTTACATTCTCACCCATGTTGTCCCCACCTAACTGACGCATTTATAGGCTTGTGACCGCAAGTCTTCTGAAATTTTACAATTTTCAGAGACAAAGAGTCTGGCACCCTCTTTCTTCTGGGGTACATCGACATCCAGTGAGCCAGCCACCACCTGTGGCATACGTCTCCCTGCTACCATACGTCTCCCTGCTACAGCAGGGGTATTCAGACAGCCTGCAAGCTTATGGCCAACTGCCTCTAGAGCCGAAAGCGAGCGTTTATTCCAGCACTTTATGCTGGAGGACTGTGAAGGATAAACTAGGTGCTGGTAGTCCAATGCCAGCAAAATTATACCTGTCCGCTGCACTTTATCCGTTGCTGCTTATTGGCCTCAGACATGCCTTCCCAAGGGGCTCCCCACAGCTGAATCTTAGGGCAGGAACAGGCTGAAGCAGAGTAAATGTCCTTACACCCTCCATACTGTAAGATGATACTGCAGAACTTAGTCACAAAATAAAACTTTATGGTGGTTGGTACTTGCATAGCAATACCTTGGCCGACATAGCCAGTAAGCAGTGGCAGGAATGTAATACCATATTAAATACTCGTGTAGTCAGCAGAATTAAAGAAAGGTGGAACCAAACCGGCCAAGTGAAACAAACAAAAGCCTATGTGTCCAATGAACAGAAAAAGGAAAACAGAAACTTTCTTCTCGAAAGGATTTAACTAAGTGTTACGTCCTATGTGGCTTCCAAACAGCTGTTCTTCACTCAGTTTGGGCTGCAGAGTGCATGCTCTGGCACTGCCTCCTCCCCAGCTGGTGTGGGGTCAGGAGCTTGTAGCGAAGCTGTCTCTAGACTCTCGAGGGCCTGAAGGATCTGGTGGCTGCCCCAAGAGGAAGGCTAACATGAGACCAGATTAGGAAACTGAACCTGATGTGCCTTAACCTGCACGGTCATGAAACTCATGTGTCTCCTCCTCAATGGCCTTGATCTTTTGCCTCGTCTCCTTCTCTTTGGCTTCTTTGTGAATGTTCACCATGAGTCACCACACTTAAATTTTCGTCCCATCAGTGTACACGTTGGTAGATATGGACCATTTCCCTCAGGAAGATGCTCTGCTTTCATAGAATCTGCTCCTTCTTTCATTCAAGGTCCTTCCTTCTGTAAATCTATACAGGGTGCTGTCTGGATGGTGCCATCCCTGCCATGCCAAACAGTAACTGGACAGCAGCCAGGCAACTGCTAGAAGCTACACAAAGCGCTCAACCTTTTTTCTGCTGAACTGTCAATGACGCAAGGACTCTGACAATCTTTGAGTGACACAGCTTTGGATTGAGGAGCTTGCCAGTGTGACTGAACTGCAGGCAGATATTTCCCTTCCTTGTAGGACTAAGGGGAAAGATAACCCTGACTTAAGCCCCCAGAGTGATCAGGAAACGTTAGTGAAAACAGAATTGAAAAGAATCGTAGAATACCAGGTTGGAAGAGACCTCAAGGATCATCTGGTCCAACTTTTCTTGGCAAAAGCACGGTCAAGACTAGATGGAGTTATTTTGTTTGTTTGGCTTTTGTTTCTCTTCTCAGTGTAATGCAGAAATGGACAAAAGAAAGGTGAACTAGATGAGAGAAACACAGGGACAATAAGAAATATTTCTGATATATTAAATTTATAAGAGCCACAAACCTTAGGAAATATATTTTTAGAAAAAAGTTCCAGATGTCCTATGGTTAAACATTTATTTCAAGTAAAACTTCAAAGATCCCAAAGGTCTCTCTTCAGAAGCGAATTTTTTTAGCATGACAGTAAAAAATTTGTTGAATTTAGAAAGATAAGAAGGCCTTCCACCGATTTGCCCAAGACTCAACTGAGCTGATTGAACAGTGTAGAAATGCACTTTTGGGGAAGACGCAATGGTTTTGCTAGGTTGTCCCTTATTAACACCCAAGTATATTTTTACTGTGAAAGACAATATGTCATTGTGACTTTTTTTGTGACCATTTTAATGTGACCATCAAAACACAAGTTTTGGTAACCAATAGGAAAAAGTAAGTGGAAGATATGGTCAGCAGATGCCTAAATGAAACTACATAGAGTCTACATTTCTATTGTCTGAATCTCTTTCCATATTTGATATTGGCAAATATATTACAACAGTGTGTTTCCCAGTTAAAAAACAATGTCAAACAAAGCCCTTGAGGTCTTATTTAAACATAAATATGTGATGTGGATTTAGCAGAGTGGAGATTCAAGGTCTGTGTAACTTAGAACCTTGTGTAATTTTCCAGTTGTTAAATCACATGTGGTTCTCCCTCGCAACAGTGACCTTCGTTAGATTTTGATATGGCAATAACTGTAGGCATAAAACATAATAAACTTTATGCCCCATCATGTTAATATATTCATAATATTCATATATGAATATAATATATATCCATATAATGTTGTAAATAAAATATTTTATTTGCCATATGATCCAATACATTTCTATTAACATGAGAAAGTAAATTACAATGTAAATTACAGAGTAGAAGGTTGGATTTTTTCAGACCTTTGAGAAGTCCACTTGTGGGTGCCAAATTCTTCTCTGCTTTATGCTGTTTGTTGATATATATTGAAGGATTAGGAATTGTGTCTGTCATCTGGGCAGCTTAACGGGTGCTCAGAAGTTGTGCAGTCAGATTCTTCTTTTCCTAAATGGCTTTTGTATTATTAACTAGTAACAAATCACAGGATTAACTGATTTCTGAGCCAGTAACCCTCTGCACTTGAAAAGCGTGGTACCTCCCTCTTCACCAAATGAATAGAGGAGTCAAGCTGCAAAAACTAATAAGCTGCACTGCTACCATTGCAGAAAAGTCGCAAGTGTTAGAAGTCTTCCAAAAAAGGTACGCTGAAGTAGCATTGTCCAGCAATAAAATGACCACACAGATATGTGTAAATCATACTGTCCGAGACCAAGCCCTGCTCTGAAAATTACTGTGGAAAATCAACCCACCAAACCTTGCTCTTCAACAGGTTTGAGCAAAAGCGAGCGAGGAGACATACAGCTTTTCTGCTCCAGGGTGTAACAAGGTTATAGCAGAGAGTGTTTCCTCATCATTTCATCCATAGTTCTCTTCTTTCAAGCATACTAAGGCCTTACGTCACCTCAGTAACTGTAGATCTTGGAAGAGGTATTTTAAATACTATAAAGACAATGGAAGTATGCCCTGACCCTACAAAATTCCCACTGAGTTGAACAGGTTCAGGATTCCACCCAAGCAGCTGATTTTACAACACTGAATTAAATCCAGATTTCTATTTACAGGGTTTTCGACAGATTTCAATGCTAGAGTGTTGAAGCGTAGTCCACATTATGATTTTTTTGCCCTGGGAATTTACAGCTGTTGTAACACTCAAAGGACGGAGAATGCAGTAGTCAGAGATAACCAGTTAGTATATCTAAAGAATAGAAAAACTATATTTTGTGTTCCCATTCTGTAAAATGCATTCTGAATGCTATGAGGTATTCTGAATGCTATGAGGTTGTGGGTTTTTAAATTTTTGTTTAACTAGGCAGTTCAAGGCACAGGAGTTTTCACATGCTTGTTCTTAGTGGCAATGGTGAGTGAAGTAGCTGCTTTTTCTCTGTGTGACTTTTCTGACCTGTAAAACTTGAGACATTCCTAGTTTTTAAAAAGATAAAGCTGGTAAAAAATAGCTATTTTCAGATGTTTTCTGCCAGCCTTTCCTCTCTTGAATATAACCTCTGGCGCAGAACTAAAGAGCAGCAAGTCTCAGACCTCTTTCTAAAAACATCTTGCTAAAATTAGCCTTATTTGGAGGGTGCGAATGAGAACAGGATGAAGGCTCCTATTCAGCAAAAGGAGTCATAACAAATGCATCAGAGTATTGTTGGGAGGGAGTACACAAAAAAATGACAAAAAAAGACATATGTTAAGTAGTGCTAAGAATAGAAAATATGTTTCTCTAATTGTTGCTGGATGATATGTTGTATAAGGCAGCTGCAAGTCTTCGCTTTTCTGAACAATCCCACACCCTCCTTCACCTGAAACTACTCTTTCCCTGTTAATGGAAGATATTGTTTCTTGATTAAGAATCTAATTCTGCAACACACTGAACTCACCCAGACTCAACGGGCTTTAAATGGAAGGTTTAAAGTGGGTTAGCACTTCCCAGGGGGTGTGCAGCACCTTACAAGACTGAATCCTCAGTAAGAGGCACTCTTCCTCTCTTGAATAAGTTTGCGATTAGTATGTCTATTCCATGAATGAAAATTTCTGAGTTGGTAGCTTCCGTACTATGATACATACAGTCTTTCACAACTGTACCTTTTTACTAGCAGGTTCTACCTAATGGCTCTTAGAGCAGTTCACAGTGATTCAACCTCACTCTTCACGTTATGAGTCAGAACAACAATGAACTTCTCTTTGCATCCTTACAATGTGGGAGACAGGTGGGGTCAGCAGTCAAAACTCCTTTGCTTCTGTTGTCACTCCAACACTCTTGCCTTTCCAAAGAAGAAAGAAGAAATCAGAGGAGAAATGGAATTTATTTTCATTAATTCATAATGTGCAGCAAATAATTCCATGCCACACTTCCCACAACCCCACTTTAGGCCCAGGACTTAAGGGGGCAAGTTGGAAAGCTCCACAAGTACTCAATGCAGGCTGGAGGAAACATTCAGAGCATCTAAATTACACTGCTGCTCTGACTGATGCTCTGGAGGAGCCAAGACAGGAAGACTAGCTAAATTAGAAACCTATAGTTCTACAGTGTGAATGTCCCACGTACTGTCCCCTGTAGCTTAAAAGAGGAATAACATCCCTCCAGCTCTCGTGACATTGATATAACACACTCCTGTGAAAGTATTCTGATAATGAGCTAGGCAAGACTCGGCATCAAATTTAGTGGGAAGCTACTCTTGTGAGCTGGAGTGACAGTGACAGTCTGAGCCACTTTTGGATGACCTTCACCACTTTCAGATTTCTCTGAGAGGAGCTGGCTCCCACATTGCGCTGCCAGATCCACCCCCACCCCCATATGCGAGCATCAGTCCCTGCGGAAAAGAAGACTGACACAGCTTCTAGAGGCTAACTATTAATGTGCAGTAACACTTCTGGCTTCTATACCGGGCATGGGAAAGTCCACACTGAATAGACCGATGTGTTGGAAGTGTGCCTAGCAATACAGAAAGTCTTAAATTTTTGTTAGCTTTTTTATTCTATTCTATTTTTTAGCATTCTTGATTTTTTGGCAAATTTCTATGTACTCTGAGGGTAGATTTTTTCCCACAAAACTGGAGAGTTGTAAAATAAGTAATGGGCAGGAACTTTACCTGGTCTGATTTTCAAAGGCAGTCAGTTTTCCTCCCTCACATCTCAAGGTAATGAATGTGGTAACAGGATTTATGGAGCGGGGGTGGTGTGTGTGGGAGAGACGAAAGGGTAGAGCTCTGAAAGCTAATTTGGTTCCCAGAAGATTTGGCCTCTGGGTAGAGGAAGCAAGAGCTTCACCTGAACAACAAGCTGCAACGCGAGCACAACTTCTATTAGACACCAGAGAATCTGCACGCAAGAGATGCTATAAATGTTTTTGAAGCAGGAAAAGCCACACTCCATATTCACAAAGCAGGAACTTACAGAAATACAACTATAATTAATCATCTACTGTGAACTTAAAGGCTTACTGCAAATTTACACCCAGAGAGTTGGCTGTTGTCCAGGTGTCACAAGACGAGAGCGCTGATCTGGTGGGGTGGGTAAACAGCTGGCACTTGGCAAGGAAATTTTGCCAAATTCTTGGATGTAAATATTTTTGCTGCTGACATAATGCCTCCTTTTCACTGACAGTGAATGGTCAAATTCAAATTTCAGTGTTAGAAGTGATAGATAGTTTGGTATGGGACAGGTTGTTGACTCCCACTAAGACTGGTAGTTTGAAATTTACCTGTTCAGTAAACTCCTGAACCTAAAAGAGTTCAAAATACAGCTTGATGCTATTTGGCAAGAAGTTACTAGAACAAACATACCCACAAAACCGTCCCCTCTACCACTGCACCTCCTGAAACCCTGTCACTGTGGAACCACAGCAGGAATACAGGAGCATCACACCGGATGCCCAACGTTATAAATTTACAACCTGAACCAGAATTATTCTTTGTGCTCTGAGATGACCATGGAGAAATCCCAGTTTATGGCTTTTTAATACATGGCTATCAATGTTAATCTCCTGCGAAACAGCACATTTGTGGCAATTGCTATAAATGCTAATAAACTTTTATAACATCTTAGCTTATTTCTCAAACATTACTGAGTGCCATACAACCCTGAGGGCATTTGACTGGGCACTCATCATGTTTCTGCATCTGAGTCCCATTGATATTCACGGATTCCACTGGCTCAGTCAGATGCCATCTTATTTTCATTTTTTTTCATGTGTTTCCTCCTGTCACCACCCTCTCACATATTTCCTGGGTGTGGGATCTTTTTCTTGTAATCCATTTCTGAGAGTACTAGTCCCCGTAGGACCAGTGACTTTTCAGATTCACCGGTACTTGAGGTACACCTTTTCCTAGAGCTACAATCCTGGATGATTCAGGATTTACAGTTCAATTATTTAGTGGTACTTAACAGCTAAAGTAGATAAACACAACCTTAAGGGTTGCGAAACTAACCAGTCCTCACTTCAGGTAGCATCAGGGATCTGTAGATAAAGATCACATCGCTGTCTGTATTTCCTGCTGCTCCTTCCCCAGCATGGCTGAGCACTCTTCCTCCCCCAGTAACATTCCTTGGAGCAATCCAAGATTTCTCTTCCTGAACACAGTTACTTTTTTAAAACCAAATGATACACGTTATCTTTCTCTCTCTACTGCAGTTAGTTTCTCTTCCACATGGGTGGTGCCAGAGTTAAAACTTAATGGCTCCACTATGAAATCCGTTTTCTTTTTCAATTGTCACTGCTCAGGCTTTCTGTAATGTATTCTGACCAAATTTCTGAAGTTCTGTTTTGAAGGTTCAGTATTAACAGTCTGATCTCTTCTTCCATTATCTTAGCACGGACTCACAGTTTCTCCCTTTAAGCAATCCTGTGTGAATCTAGGCTTCAATTATCCCCTTGTCTTAAGGTCTTCCTGCTTGAATAAAAGACATGAAGATTCACCTACCCTCTGTTTTTCATACTTCCATGAGTCAGTAGTTTATAATCTGTGAGAAATTTTCTGCAAATCTGAAATTGCATGTAAAATGATTAAATCAGCTTCCTGAAACTGTCGTTCAGACACAAAAAAGCCAATGCAATCCTGGTTTGAATTGCATGTAAAAATACATGAAGTATTAGTGTCCTGTACAAGGCCCTGGTGACCTCCTATATCAAACCGTCTACAGTTTTGTTCATCCTTATTCAAGAAATAAGAACTAACCTTGAATGGGTGCAAGAAAGGCTACCAGCTTGATCAGGGATATGAAGAACTTGGCTCTCAAGAGAAGAATAAAAGCTCTTTGCATATTGAGCCAGGAAAAATGGACGTGAAGAGAGGATATAATTGTCTCCTGCAAACGTATTTGAGGAGGAAAGGGAGGGGGAAAGTTATTCTAACAAGACGATAGTATTGGACCTCAAAAAACAACCCCAAAAAACAGAGTATAAATTCTCCGTGGATTCACCTGAGGTTGAAACAGGAATATCTCCAAACATCAGAGCAGTGAGGTTCTGAAATACTCTTCCAGAGGGATAACTCAGAGCATTTGTGCTCCAGTGACCAAAAAGCTGCTTACACGAATCTGGTTGCGGGGAGCTGTTTTGCTGTATCATGTAGCCTGAAGTAGCTACCTTGAATGCAGTTTCTCAGCTTTGTGAAAATTGCATAAATTCAGGATTTCTTAGGAAAAGGAGAAGTCGGAAGTTACAGGGAGAGGGTTGTATCTTTTACGACCTGAACACCCGCAGACATTTACTAGTGGTACCGCAATAACTGTGTCTGACTACAACCTACACCTTAGATGTTGCCATTAGCTTTGACTCCAGAAATCCGCTATTTTTAAGCAAACTGGATACCGCAAAGCTTGGGACTGGAAGGCCTTCAACACCAGGATTAATAGGTCATGCTCTGTATTAGTTCTGACAGTGAGCAGCGATGAATCAAATTACACTGCAAAGAATTGCTTTTGGACCAGTACAGCCAGTGTCCAACAGGGACTTGCCAGGGGTGCTAAGTTCTATGTCTTAAATAGCATTGAGAGCCGAGCTGCAAATCCAAATAGTTATAGTGTTGTTACAACTAGTTTAGATCTGTTCTGTGTTGGATGTCTTGCTGCTTCGAGTAGTACTAACACAATCCCCTTTTTCTTGCACTATTTCTATTGGGAAATAAATCCAGTCCATGTGTGCTCATTCTTAGAAAAAGCATACATAAAAAATAAAAATATGAATTGTCTCTAAATCCTTCTGCTCAGGCCTAATGTTTCCCAGGCAATGTTACAAACATAGACAGTGCTCTCCAAAACTACTTTAGTAATTAAAAATATATCCGCCCTTTCAGAAAGACAAAGGACTGAAGGAGACCTTCTGGATCATCATGTTTGGTCCCCAGCTATCGTGAACTACTCCATTATATGATCTTCTTCATAAATTCAGCTAGCTCCATTTTAAGACCAGTTACTTGATTTACCCCTTCCACACCACTCCTACGAAGAATTAGATACTGACTCATATGTCCCAGCCAAAATGTATTCACGGGCTTCTTGTGCCAACATCTTCTTTTGCCAATCTAAACAGTTCCTCTCCCCAAAACTTACCCTTTGAAATATATGCTGCAATCATATCTCACATCAGCCTTCAATTTGCCAGGATAAAAACTCTCTTTTGGGAGTATTTACACTGCAGATTGCAGTACAGTATATATACATCACAAGGCAGCATCTGATGAGGGCAATCTTCCTGTGACAGCTGGCAGCTCTCTGCAGTCTCTGAGTAGACTTCTCTTTGCAGTTTCCGTATATTTAGTACGCGTGCTATATTTTGCCTTGTCCATCAGCATTTTAACCAATGTAAAGATCAGCCAAAGAATAAGAAATTATAATGCAAACTTAGATATACACAAATTTGTAATGCAAATATAGTTTTGTGTTTCTGTGCAAGTATAGCCCACTAACCAATTAAGGGGGCTAATCCAGTGATTTGATTACTACATGCCAGAAGATTCATATAAAATATTACAACTCATTTATGTACTAAACCAAGCAAACTTAATTTGGAAGATTAGAAAGTCAGTGTTGAGAAAGTTAACAATCTCAGCTTTTGTGACCACAGTGCTGAGGCAGCTTTTCCATATTCACGCTTAAAGCCAAGGCTGAGTGCTTTCTCCACTATAGAGGGTTTATTCCTCCTGCATAAGTGGCTACAGTCGTGAAGCAGCTCTGAGGGGCGCATTCTTCCCCTGAGTTCTACAGAAGTCCTTACAAATGTGAAAACGTATCATTAAAGAATGTGCATCTGTTTGTACTGCTGTAGATAGGAAATGTTCCAAATTAAGCCTTTCCCTCTGCTTTTTGAATCACTGGACACGTTACCTTTAACATTAGTACAACATAAGTGACAGAACAAATCTTGTAACATTACCAGAATGATGTCCTCTACCTTTTCAGTGCTTGCAACTCTGAACTCAAATGAGTTTCTTCCACTCCCCATCACACTTTGCATCCAGCAAAACATTTTACTCAAATAAGCTTATTTGGTTAAAACAAGCACTCCAAGTTCTCCCTAGAGTCTCAGGTCCTGTATTTGTTTCTGAGGCCAGCAGAAACTTTGAAGTTCACCAGATTAAACCTCGGAGAAGATACAGCTCCTCTAGTTTCTCAGTGGTCTCTCATACTGATTAATGAATTTATTGATTAAAGACAGATTTCCCTCAGCATAAAGAATGACATCAGCTCTGCTCACCCCGAAGGGCAATAGTTACACATGTAGGTGGTTAAAGGGGATAAAGTACAAGCATTGATGCCATGAGAAAAATAAATTCCTCCATCACTTGTTGCTCGGTTAAGCTCACCACATTTTAGGTATCAAAAGAAGAAAAGAATAATAGTGTATGAATCATACTTGTTATTCAAGAAAATGAATAGCAGTGTGAAGAAAGATGGTGCATACAAATCCATCATATGAATAATAACCTAGATCTACTACCAGCTTGCCTCTAATGGGTTCAAAGAATTTTTCAGGATACATTTTCAACAATCGTGTCATCTCTTATTGATGAATAGTAACCGCAGGAGTGGAACAATTCAGCCGTTTGGTTGGTGCCTGCTATTACATGGTTCAGAAGAGGAAGTGAACAAAAAGGTCAAAAACCAAACCCTGTGGCAGTTGTAGGAAGTTATCTAGGTGATATTTTTCTTTGAAGAAACAAATTCAAAAGAGCAGCGTTATAACATATGAAGAGAAATTATGTGCAATATCCAAAACATGTTACATTCTTCTTTGCCACTTAAAAATTTAGCTTCCCCTCATCACAAAGGAGCTGCAAACATGTTCTTTTCATCAGCTTCAGAGTACATAGATGTATAATGTACACCTATATATAAAGCATACACATGCAAATGCAGATGAGCAAATACATACACAATGTACCTAGTCATAGAATCTGTGGCATCTCTGTAGTCAATTACAAGCCCCAGTTGTAAACATTATTTTCCTCGGGGAATATTTCAGTAATTAATGAATGCTGTTGCTGTGTGGAGACGGAGCAGAGTGTGCTGACATTATGGTTTCCCCAGTGGTATAACCGGGACCGAATGATTCAACTTCCTTCCCACCACGCTAGGCAGAGCTGAACTTAAAAATGTGTCAGTATATATTTATACTCCTTCTTTTCCAAGGGCAGAAGGGCTGTTTAAGTCTTCCACATCTGGCTGCTCTCTCCCACCCTTTTCCTGTGGGAAGTTCTTCTCTCACATCTTCGGCCACAGAGAAGGGGAAGAATAGCTGTGTGGGGGACTACACAGCAACCCAAAGGTCAGTGGAATCTTCCTGGGAAAGCTGATTAAAAGTATCGCTTTACTCTGAAAAGTGATTTTGTAAAAATTTTGGTCGGTTCTCTGAGTGACAGAGACATGCTGAATCACAGGAGCTGATTTAGGAAAGCTGGGGGTTCTGGCAGGTAGGAGCTCTAGGATACAGTGTAAAACTGTGCAGAACTGAAACTAATATGTCTGGTGAAAGTCAAAGTAATAGACTATTAATTAATTAAGACCAATGCCATTGACGTAGAATTGCCTTTGGCATTAAAACTAACTATCTGACTGAAATGTGTGGAGCAGATCATGTTTCTCACAATGTGTCTACGCTGCACAACCGGCATGTAGTGCAGAAGAGCCTGACCAAACTTTAAGAGATCCAAGTTCGCACGTCAGGAAAAATCTAACAGCAGTGACACAAAGCTCTACATGAATCTTTACCAGAATCCAGAATCAAAAGCTTGTTTGTCAAAAAATAACCTGAGTATTTTTACATAGAGGTACGTTCTCAAGTGTGAACTTTTTTTCAGGAATCCCAGAAGCTCAGTGAGATAGTGTATCTGGTTATCTGAGCTTTCTTCATAAATCACAGGCAAGATATTTTCTCCCCCTCTAAACTGAAAGTTTGGACTCTTCAAGACAGCTAGGTGCCTGAGGACATTAAGTCAAACAGTCCATGGGCTCTGTCGATGATGGGAAAGAAGAAAAGTTTATGGTTCAGAAGCTATTCCGAGCTTGCAGAACTGCTAACCATATCTGTACCTCACAGCATCACTTTTGCAGTGCCATTATTAGAAAGGAGTTCCAGTTTAAGCCTTAGCAGTTCACTTCTGCTGGAACACATTATTGTTCTCTTTTTGCTGCTCCCCATACCAGACAAACCTCCACTGGTAGATGCTGCTTTTGTGAAGAACTCCATCGAGTAATGCATATAATGCACATGTGCATAAATAATGCATACAATTTCTGAACTCAACAAGCCCCTCTACACAGATCAGACTGCAACACTTGCACCTATTTCTTGTCTTAGAAAGACTTAAAAATCAAAATCACAACCCCATCCTAATTTAAGAGATTACCTCCTCCACTTCTTTCAGGCAAATTAAGGTGTCAATTTGATGCACAGCTCATGTGGAAAAGTAGAAGAGATGAAAAGAAGCCAACCCTCCCAATCCCATAAGTCACAGTTCATTCTTTAAACGTGCCAAAACTCATGTTGTCTGGTTCGGCTTCAGCAAGTCACCTAATATATCTCACTGAGGCAACTCATGTGATTCATTACAGCTAATCAAACCTTAAGTACTTAGGCAAATTCTGACCGCAGAAGAGAGTATGTCAAGCCTGTGAACAGCGTCTGTGTACAGCAGACTGGACAGCAGCGGTTAATGTGTAAGCAACCTGCTTACTTAACTAACCTAACTCTACCAAAAAGTATGTTTTCTTTGCTGATGAGGCTGGGCACGTTCCTTGGCATGTGTGCCTTCCACTTTTAGAAGTCTCATTGACACGGCCTCGGTTGCTCAACAGCTGAGACTTGCCATAGGTTGCTAGAGGTACTTGTTGGTTACCTCAATGTTGTTCACTGGAAAACAGAAGATGATTGCAGCTCTCCTGCCACTCCCCCTCACACTCCCCTTGGTACACCCCCTTGAAGTCTCACATGGCAGCGCTGCTTTATGCAGCTGAAGATCAAATCCTGCCAGAACTTTTTTTCTACTGTTATGGAAAAGCAATAATTCATTTCTGACTCTACATAGCCAAGATCTCTAAAGAAAATAAACTTCCAAACTGTTGGAGAGAATAAAAATTGTCATCCAGTGTTCATGTAAATATACTTTTAAAGATTCATACCTTTTTTTCTGCAAATGGGTAATGAATTATTTACAGAGATACACTACTTTTCTGTGATTTATTTAAATGTTCTTTTGTTGTTGTTCAATCTAATAAAACACAGTTTTTTATTTATTAACACAGATTAAAAATACTTCTTGGATTTTTTTTTTCTTTGCAAACTTTTTTCACTCTCTGTTTGTATTTGAAAAGTTTAAAGGACAATCTGTCCTGCATAATAAAAGCTCTTATTTATCTAGTGGCTAAATGTATTCCAGGCAGCCAAAACGTGAAGCCAAGTAATTCTGTCATGACCGGATGGGTATTAACCTGTTTGCAAGGAAGAGTGCCTTCACTTTTACGGCATTTCTGTTCCTCACACAATCACTCACTATGAATAGCGTTGCCATGAACTAGGTGGAGAAGGGGGAGGAGGCTACAGACTGGCCCCAAATCACCAGCCAGCACAGCAAACAAGGACACGAAAAACCCTACCAAGTACCTTCCTTCAGAAAAAAACTCCCTGAAAACATTATTAATAAAATCAATGTACCTACCCCCATAGCTAAATACCTATAAGCAAACTTTATTTTATCAGGTGTGATACCTTTGGTAGCAATATTGGATTGGTTAGAGAAATGTATTCTTTCCCTGTCTTTTCCCTCTTTGCCAGTGTGCCTTTCTGTTTTTTTGAGCCTTTTTGTGTAATGCATTAATGACCTACAAGTCTGGGCTAACTTCCTATATTCTGCTATAGATATTAGTTACAATCACTATCGTGAACTCTATCTAAAAGTATGTTAGACTCCAAAAATCAGGATAGTTGTTTAAAAGTCATCAGGTTTATCAGTGTTAAATTTTATGTTATTTATCTTCAGAGTCTTTGTTTCTGAGCCTCGCTTGGATCAAGATGTGTGTTTTTCTTTACAGTAGGTTTCCTCCCAAACTTAGACTCAAGATGTTGAAGAAACCATGTTAAGACTTACAATGAAATTGTAGAAGTTAGCAGTACTGATGCCTGTTAAGATGGCACAGCTCTCAAAATCCCACATACACAGAGCAGTCTGAAATTCAGAGGACAAGAGTGGGATATCTCTATATGCACCACCTCCACTGTATGATGAATTTCTTCTCCAGGTATAGGTATATGTACCACATAGGTAACCACCCTATTCATTCCCAGTGACTGGCCATTATTTTTCCATACTTTTATCTAGTTATCTGATTTGATGAAAACAATTTGTTAGCAGCAGACTGACCCACTAAAACTGAAAACTGGGAAAACAAGGCTACTTTAATTGTTTAAATGGAAAATTGCATGTTTAAACTTCAAGACTTTCTTTACAACATCCATTCATTATGTATAATAATACTTATCTCTTCAACATTTCCTCCTGTCAATGCATCCCACAGGACAATCAATACTCAGAATAGAAACAATTAAAAAAAACAACCTAGTGAAAAACAGAAAGGTGAAAGGAATACATTAACAGGTGAAAAGACTAATTTACAAAATGAGAACTCAGTCCTACATTTCTATTGCATCACTCAGGTAGAAGATTGAAAAGCAGGGAAAAAATGACGACAAGCCATTATTTTTTTACCTCAGTTTTGTACATGTGATAAAAATCTCATTGCTATAATCAGCTAAAGAATGGGATGGAGGACGGTCGTTTTGTATTTGTGCAGTGACAACACATACAGTGCAGCAATAATAAGCTGGGTAACTGGAAATTTCACAAAACTAATTTTGTATCACAGATTTGGCAAGACTAATGTATTCTGTTGCGCTTAAATATTTTAGCATCTCACTTCTCACGTGGAATGGGCTTAGTACAACTTTCATATTTACAAACCCAGTTACTCTGAAAGTACCCTTCAATAGCGTTCAGAAGATTTTATGCATCACACATACCATTTATTGATACGAATTACAACATTTAGTCAAAACTGTTGTCCTGCACACACGGCAAGGGCAAAAGCAAATAAATTTCTGATTGCCAGTGTTTTGGTTGAATAGGCTTCCCATTAGTAACATAATTTCTCTGAATAGTTGATGCACATAGTGAAAAAAATCTTTGCTATACTGCTTACCTTAACGATGTAGATATTTCTTAGTAGGCTGATGACAGTCTCTACTATACATGAAATGTCCAGAAAAGGGAAGATGAGAAATTCTAATGAGAATTTAAAAGAAAGTAGTCCAACCACAGGGGAATACAATGTGAGTGTTTAAGAGGATGTCTGTGATTTATTCTTCTGCAGATAAACAGAAAACTGTTCATTCCTCTGAGCCACTTATATAGGGCTAAGTCACTAAACAGTCACTCCCCAGATATGTTTCTGCACTTTTATTTTGTCAGGTTGACCCCCTGCATGGTTATGTGTAGTAAGAGACTCACAGCACAAGTGCTGAATCAGAGTCACAGATGCTCGGCTTCTTTCAGATTTGTGGTTTTGAAAGAGTTTCCCTGCGGAAGGAGAAAGACAAAACCTACCCAGGTTAAAGGTGGAATTTGATCTGCTTTTGAAAAGAGCTATACAATGTCTGAGTCTCAACAAGGACAACCAAGGTACTTTTGGGTTTTTCCATGCAGCAGTTCAGGCAGTATCTAACAGCGTAGTGATGGTTGCCAGGATCTCATTCACCTGGACTCATTCTTGGCCGTTTACCTGTAGTCATGGAGATATGGAGCTCCTTGCTGACTCCAAACATGCCCAGGAAGCTTTGGTAAATAAACAAAAAATTCTTGGGCATGTTTGTAGTCAGCACTGAGCTACTAGTTTCTGATCTAGCTGGTTTAAAGCTGGACTGTGAGTATGTTTGTGAGCTGCAGTTGCACGTTTGACTGCAGGATAGGGGCATTCCCCGTGAGGCTGCAAAACCAGAACAACTGCTATTTGCTTTAATGACTTGAGACATCGGTACATACTGAACATTTGAATCAGACCTGATGCACTTACAAATAGCCAGTGACAAACTGAAGCCTGACAATCCGAGTCTGAGCCCCCCTGAAGTGGGAACCATTCCAAAAGCAGGCACCTTACCGTGGCTGCACAGCCAAAGGACTTTCCACCAAAGCAAAGGAAAGCTGCGGCTGTGCAGGACTACCAGACCGCCCAGAAACACACCTGCTCAGCTTTGTGACACTGCTGCTTTTTATAAAGGCAGTTACAGGTCTGTCAACATTTCAAAGCCACCACAGTGACTGAAAGAGCAGGGTAAAGACGTTTCAGTTGTTAACAGAGTGATGTAGTATAATTAGGGCTAAGATAATATCTGGCCATTTTTCCTGTTGCAGGTGGCGGCATTTCAAAACCCCTTTTAAACTGGATGTAAATATTTAAATTCACACTTTAAAGGCAGTGTTGCTAGGGGAAGACACACACGTACACAAGACTGCTTTAGGTGGCATTTCACAGAAGAAAGAAAAGTCCTTTGGTCTAATAATTGAAATTTACACTATTAAATATTAATTACTTAGCTGTAAGGAATATTGTTATTCGTCATGGGAAGAACTATATTTAAGACAGACAACTCCTTGCCTGAAGAGCAAATGGCATTTAGACCCAAAAAAATGAAACAGAAGGGAATATATTCAATCTGCAAGTCCTTTACAAAAAAAAAAAAGGTAGACATCTAGGGGTGCTGAAAGTGAATCGGGTCTTCACGGGCTTTGCCTGGATCCTGGACAGAACATGGCATTAGCCTCTTCAGGAAACCATATGGATGTGGAGCGGGTAGAAGCACTGTAGGACTGGTATAAAATCCTTATGGAAATACGTTAGCTTTATTTTTGGTGAAATGCAAGCTAAGGAACTAGTCTGAGCTGAAGGTAGTTGGTGATGATGTGTGAACACTGGTCTTTTCCAAATATTCTCTGAAGCAGATTTTAAGGCCTGTTCATAGCAATGTATGTAAGAGTTTACCCCAGCAGCGAAATGTTAGTTATATGTGATCCATGGATGTCACAAGGTTTGGGTATTGTAGTAAAAAATTTTTTGGAAAGTTGTGATCAAAGCAAAAGAGTTAGGTTTAAAGATGTCACATAAAAATCCAAAGCCTTTTTTTCACAAATCAGCTGTATCGTTAGCTCTGGTGTCCACGGAAGAACTTCTGTCTTGTTAAAGACAACAGTAGGGATATGTGTATATGTGTATACGTGTATGTAATGTGCCTATGCACGTACATGGGCACAGATGTGCCATATACGGTGATGGAATATCACAGAGAAGAGACGAGTAAATCCACATCCGAAATTTTTGAAGGTATTCCCAGCGATTTGATGTATTCAAATTATATTGTTGAAAGGACTTATGTAAATAGAACATATGCAGGGAAAAAGAGATGATGATTGTAAGATTTATTCCGGCTATTCTTAATGTTAGTTATTCTTAGCATTAACTATTCTTAGCCCAAGACTATTCTTAGCCCTAAAATGAGGTGGTTTTATTTATTTTTGTTTTTTGTTTTTTAAAGATATCTGCCCCAGGGGAACGATTTGAATTATTTAGGCTGCAGGAGAGGGAGGCAACAAAACGTCCCCAACCTGTGGACCGGCAGAGCTGCCAAATCCCGGGCACCTCAAACAAATATGACCAGGCTCGTAGGGAGCGGCAATTTATTGAGCTGACTGACAACGCTGAGGGGAGGAGGAGAGGGCGGGAAGGGGGTTAGCCGTCCCCCGCTGCTCTGGGAAGGCCGGGCATGGGGGCTTCCTGAGGGGAGGAGCGCCTCGCCTGAGAGGAACCCGCCGCCGCCACCGCACCGACCCGCCGCCGCCGCCGCCGCCTCAGGGAGCCGTGCCCGGGCACCGTAAGTGTGTGTTTGTGTGTGGGTGGGGGGGNACGCCACCTGGGCCTCCCGCCTGGCTGGGACGCGGGGGCGAGGGAGTTCCCGGTGGCGCGATTGAAGGGGCTGGGACCCCCCCTGAGGGAAATGGCGCCGGCTGACCCTGGTGGCCGTCCCCACCAGCTACCGTAAAGGTTTGGAGGTGTGGATGGGTGAAGCTGCTCGCCCTGGGGTTTCCCACAAGCTCCCTCAAGCACCGGCTGTCCCTGGAGGTGCCCATCCGTGCGGGTTTTGGCTTGAGTCCACGCATGCAGTGGCTCCCCGAAGCTGTGGAGATCGGTCAGGCTTCAGTGGGCGGCAGGTCCCCAGCTGTGGTAAAGCAAGTTTAGGAAACCGAAGGTTCTTCTTCCCTCCTGCCAACTTTGCACGTTAAACTATAGAGATGTGTGTGGAGTGTATGTCATCCAGCGTGTAATGCTGCTGGCAGCTGGGGAAAGCTAGCCCAGTAAAGTAATATTTAAAATGTAACATATCTGAGGCAGGAGAACAAAATCCTTCATAGTAAATTATTGGTTATCACTGTGATGCTGTTTAGATGATAGAGTGCGATGGATCTGATGCAAGTCTGAGCTCCATTAAAACAGCTGAACTAAATTAGGGTGTTGGGTTTTTTTTTTTGGGGTGGGGGGGATATCACACCCCTTGGTTCTGTCAGTGAGCCTAATTGCTGCTGATGGTTGTGCTGGTGTGCAGGACATCATCCCAGCAAAAGGAATTTACCTGGGAAAGGGATAGAAGTTCCCTGATGTTTGGCCTCAGCTGTGAAAGGAACTCCTTCAAGCCCACCCCTGTGCTTCCAGTATATTAATACCTAACGTGTATTTATTTTAAAAGCTTTCAAACACATTTCTCTTCATGTTCTGCCTAATTAAAACCAAAACAAACACATTGGGAGGCATTCAGATGTTTCAGAGATGGGGAATGTAAGACAAGGGATCATGGCATATAGAACTCGTATATATGGAAACAGGCTGATGGTAGTTTGTTTCTGTTAGAAATACAAAATAAAACAAATCCTATGAAAAGTTCATGTAGACACTGTGCAGATTCAGTATACTGTGGATCTTGGATTAGAATTTGGATTACACAGGGTAGAAAATGTTTTGAGTTCTGGTTTGTGTTACCTAATGGCATTAAAACATTAACGATAAAAATAGGCATCAGGCCTGTACAAAACCTAAGCTTTTTGTCATTGACATCTATAATGTACTATATAGTCAGACAGAAGAAGACGTGGTGCCTGCTCAACTCCTGTAAGTAGATGTCCATTGCTGCTGTTGATTCCGTTTGACACCACCCCGTCCACACAATTCTTCCAAACCCCACTGGGCTCCGTTACAAATTGGGACAGGAATAAAACAACCCCACAGGGACATAAGTAGACATATCTTTTGAAAGGTGCAGTGACTTTTTGTATGAATGACATACATTTTTAGTCTTTTGCCTCATGTTGAGATGACGATTATCCATACATGGAGTAATCTTCTGTCTAACTGCTGTTGCTAAAATACAACTTTTGATTTGTCAGACTTGGATGAAGGTTGGCATATCGTGAAGTTTTAATGCAACAAAGTTTAGATCCCGAAGCTCAGTATGTTGGCTAGTATATGCGTGCATAAATGGTCTGACCAAGATTCTTGACCTCAGTAAAAATGTACTTGACAAGACACATGAATATGTAGCTGCTTCTAGCTTTGTACACACGGATTAAATCAAAATCAGTTTCCGCTTTCTTAATAAATTAATGTATTTAGCATATTTTCAACCTGTCTGTATATAATTCTGACTTTTTTTTTAAGCTTAAGGTTCTAGTTAACAAGGTACCTAAGGATGACAATGAATTTGGAGTCAATGTGTTAAGTTATTGATGCCATTTATTAGCTGCTTTATGGGAATGTTTGCTATATGAATATATTGGCAAAATAGGTGGCAGTGAGTACAAAAAGGCAGGTAAGATAAAAGGAGAATAATAATTTAAAACTTTTTAAAAACTTACTTTTTCACTTTCCAAGTGTTTTGGCAACAATGTATTTTGAAGTAGGAGGCTTCTGTTTGTAAATCTGTGGTTGCAGATGGCTGTTACAGTGATTAAAACCAGGCAGAACTCCTGGGTAAGTATGTTGGTTAAAAGGATCCAGCAGTTAGCATTTCTCTAGGTAGAGAAAATAGAAAAAAAAACCATATATCTTAAGTGAAAATGTGAAACTTGATTTTACAAGTGTAGGGACCAGAAATGGGACAGAGATTAACTCTGCAACTGTGGGAAAAACCCCACACATCAGCTTAAGTCCATATGGTCTTTAGCTTGCTTGAAAATGCACATTGCTTCTACCTTTCAGCTTGCACACACTGTAGAGTAACTGAGAAAAGGTGTGACATGCATTCATTGCCAGATGAAATGTATTGAAAGGTGCTGTGAAGATTTAGTTCCTCCTTTTGTGCCTTGGCAGGTATTTGTTCATTTTGCAGTGGACTTTATGTTTAAGACAGAGGTGAACAAAGGAGAAAGACTGCAAATGATCAGAGAGCTTAATCTAAATCTCATTCCCTAAGTTGTCTACAGAGGTTGTAAGATGATAGTTTTCTCAGCTTTACTCATATAGCTTTTGATCATCTTCACCCATATTGGTTCTGTAGTTATTTTGACATCTGTCGATCACGATACAGG
This sequence comes from Ibidorhyncha struthersii, assembly GCA_013398815.1. Taxonomy (NCBI): domain Eukaryota; kingdom Metazoa; phylum Chordata; class Aves; order Charadriiformes; family Charadriidae; genus Ibidorhyncha; species Ibidorhyncha struthersii. Next base: position 147,467 of record VZSZ01011700.1, read on the forward strand.
TATGATATGACACGAGAAACCCCACGACAAAACATGGCATGTTTTCCTGGTTTGCTTTCTGTCCTGTTTTTAATCAAAATTATCCCCAGCTCATTGGATGACGTACTTCAGGGCAGAACCCTTTAGGGAATCTTTGTTTTACACAGGCAATATTAGGTATGGCATTAATTTAAAATGTAGCGTGCATTGTAGGTTACCATTCCTGTCTTTGACTTATTGTTCTTTTTTAATACTGGAACAAACAACTTTCTGCCATTTCTTTTCCCTTCTTCGCTCAGGTGCTTCCCAGGCAGGTAGTAATCTATTAATGCCATGTAGCCAAAGGTGTAGAAAACAGCAATGCCATTTGTATGCATATTTGTGACTTTAAAGCAGAACTTCATGTATTCACTTTAGCTTTTTACATCGTAAAACACTGAAAAGTATTTTATATGCTGCTGAAATTATTAAAAAGTATATAAAAGTACTTGGAGTCATGTTTCTGTGTCTAAAAGTTTTCATGTATCTGCAAGGGCCCACCTTGATGACACCTTTGCTAATTATCACATTGCCTTTGATCCCTCAGTGTCACCATACAATTCTGATCCTTAGTCTCGTTGATTCTTCAACCTGTGCATTGTCCAGTTGGGGTAAGAATCATCCTCATTCCACTGGTCTAGTAGCTAAACAATTGAGTATTGGTAAGTCAAGTGACAGGGCTGTTGGAAGCAAGCAGTTGAGCTTTCAGAAAATGATGAACGTGTTCTCCTCTCTGCTGGGAAAAGCATTCGTGTAAGTGATCTTCCACTACAACTCCAGTGAGAGTTATAAAGGTTACTAGTAAAAGTGGCTTCTGGGATTCCTAAGTTTAGTCATTGCTGACAGTCATCCAAGATCCGCAATATTATCTTGCCTGATGTCAAAATGGTAATTTATCTGAGTGGTTGTACTCCAACGGGAAGATCTTTCTGAAATGCACTGAATGTTGTCATTGTCTTCACAAGTTCCTGCATAGGATTGCGTGTGTATGGAATGAGAGATTTCTGATAGTAGGATACTGATGGTGAAGTGTATTGCATGTACTTGACCACAGAATAAGCAGTTAGCTCAGGACATCTTGTTCTACACACCGGAGAAGAAATGCACCATTACCTTGAATAAAGCATTCTGCTTGCAAGATGATAGTTGCAGATCTCTTAATGTTGAGATATGATCTACAGCAAATTTGTACACGCATATCCTGTAGTTCCATCAGTCTCACTTGACCATGAGCCACCATAGAAATGAGGGTGGGCGGGTTGTAAGAATCTAAAAAGTTGATTGTCTAATGGCTGGTATTGGGTCTATGTTTATTCAATATAAGTAGGGGAGAGATGCTACTGTAATAGCCTACATAAGAACTTTTCATATCTATGCTTTATTTTCTGTGGCCGTTAAGATTCTGTCCTAAACTGCATAGACTCCCATATATGTGTGATGGTTGTGTATATCTGTCCATGCACACCCAGCATACATTACAAAGAACTAAGCGTCAAACTACAGTAGAGAATTAGTATGGTTAAACTTAATAATAGAGGCCCTCACAAATAAAGTATACCTCCATGCATATATCATAAAGTTAATAGAATCCTGAAGGAAGATCTAGCCTCTAAAAATGTAGCCCAGACAGCAATGAACTCATTTTTTGAATGCTATGGGATAGCAATAGGAAGGACATCACAGCTCTTCTAACAGCTAGCTACTCTAATTTGGGTTATGGCTTCTTGAAACAGCATGACATTATCTAAAACTAGTTTACATAAGAATCCAGGCCATAGGATGACTTCTCCAAAACTTCCTTTGGAAGGGTAGAATCTCTTATTAGCATCTAAATGGCTGCATGCATATGACGAGTAGAAGTAAACCAGCCACACAGGGAAAAACTGGAGGAAACGATCATATATAAACCATCACATTATTGTCATGCTTGTCCACAGACTCTGGTGCTTCTTCCATCTCACTTTTTCAATTACCTTTTCCTACCACACCCAGTAGTTAAAGTAGGTGACCTGTAAAGACCTCTATGCAGTTGCTAGAGAAAGGAGATGTTTGGTGCCCTCGGTTCCCTATGACAACTCATCAGAAATGCAGCGGAGTGCACACAACAGCTGCTGTTTCTCATAAGTAATCAGAATGGGCAGAATCAGTGTTGGTGATTCAGTGCTATGCTGTAGTCCCCTGTATCAGTAATGGCAAGGTGGATTTGCCTCTTTGTGATGGCAACATCAGTTTTTAGAAATCTTGTATGGCTGTTCTCACTAAATTACTTCATTTCTGAAAATTATTTTGTCAGATGTACTACCAGAACAGGATGGTACTCAATTAGATTCATCCCATTGCACTGGTTACTAGAATTTTGGAGAGTAGAAGTTCATCTGTGACAGAAAGGTGACAAAATTTAGAAACGTATCAACTGACAAAATCCAAATAAATACATTTTCTTCATAGATCTTCTGCAAGGAACTTAACTAGGAATCATTTGTCTGTTGAGATTGGACTGAAGGAAAAGACAAACTGTACCGAGTGATTTTGTCAGACTTTACTACCATCTTCAATGTTTAATATACAACTTCACTTCGTCTGTGCTTTTTGCTTTCCAGAATAACATGATTGAAATGTATGGAATAAATTTATTTTTACTTTAAAGAATATTCTTCTTTATATGACTCTCTCTGGGGGGAGGGATTTGGATTCAATGCAATCTAATCTTCATTTTCTTTACTGTGAAAACAGTGAATGATGTGGATAATGTGTTCTATAGCTGTGTGAATTCATGTAGCTAACCCCTGGCCCTAGCTCATTTTGTTTGAGGTTAGTTAGTTCTTTGTCTGGAGTTTGATTGCACGCTGTTTGACAAGATGGCCAAAGTGATTGTGTTTATTTTATTTTGTTTGTGCAGTACCATGTGCATTGTGGTTATGGAATAAATAATAATTGAAATGGAATTTGGAAGGGATTATTTATTGTCCTCTTCTCAGTTTCCTTAGATTGAGAAACATCTCCATATTAGTTAAGGAAAATGTAACATTTGGATATCATGAAGATATCTGATTACTCCCACAAGGACTTAAATTAATTCCTCTGAATTCACTGTTTATGAGTGTTTTGGTGTAATATGGATTTTATTCTGCCCTTAATGTTTTTGGCCTGTCACACAGTTGAGAGAAAACAATGATATGTGACTTGACATGAAATACTTTCAGCACTGTGAATTAGATGAAAAAGCTTGTGGATATATAGAATTAGCATGAATGTGTGATTCTTTTCAAGGTACACTGCTTCAGTGTGCCTTTTAGAAGCAGTAGTTTAGATGACTAGGCACTATTTTTGATCCTTGTAATGATAGTCCAACTTGTTTTAGGGTTTAAAGTTAACAGTAAGTAATTGAGTGCAGTCAGCAGCAGAATTAATTGTTTTTTTCCCCTGTAAGGATTTGAAGAGAGGGAGAACTTTGAAGCGCGATACTGAAGAAGTATGTACCATGGAACACAAGTTTTGTTGTGTGGAAGTTGAAGGGCAGCAAAAATTCTTCCGTGTTTTTGCAGTAATAGGTACATGTTAATTTGTGTGTTCTGTTGTTGTTTTTCCTCAGCAATATGTTTTAGAAACTCTGGATGCGTTAACATCTTATACCTGCTGCTTACCAAACTGCTTCCACCCTCTTTCTTTACAGAGGCTGGAGAAGGGGCCCTGGGATGGTAACGATAAGAGGGGCTGTTCTGCAGGTATAACGAGGTCTCCTGTGTGAAGAGGGAAGTCCTGAGCTGGGGGCTGCCTTCAGGCCTGTTTGCAAAAAGCACCTCTTACATCTATGAATTCATTGTTCAAAAAAATTATTTTTCAATAAGGCATGCGTATGCAATAGGTAAATTGCTATACTGATGAACTAATAAGAGAAGACTGGCAGTTATCTAGAACTAGATCAATAAAAAGATCCAATATAAAATTAATTGATATGAATTAACAAGAGGTACCCCATGCTTGGTTAGAAATACTATAAAATTTGCAATTATAATATTCAATATCAGATGGAAAGGTCCAGAGAAGTTGAAAATAGTACTTCTTAAAATACCATCTATGAGGAGACTTCACTATTGCATCTAATAAACCTGCTTTGGGTTTTCGCTGTTTTAAGGTGACCTGTGTATCTGTCCTTGCCGTCCCTTGAAGTGGATCTTATCCTTTCTGTTTAATTCTGTACTCCATTCTGAATCGGCCCACATAGTTACTATAAATAGAGATTAAAATATCTTTTGAAGTTACTTCATAAAGTACATTGACTCTAAGGAAGCCAAATGGGTGAGTTGCTGTTCCTCATGTTCTCACAGTGCTGTCTTTCTCATTTCCCAACTTATTTTTCAGTGCAGTAGAGACTTCACGTTTACATCAGTATCTGAGGAATAGGTTGATGGTCTGTAGAGTTTTGTGCTGATGTAAACAAACAAACAGCCCCATACCCTGACCATACTGGAGCTAAAAATGTTGGAAATAGACTTACAAAGGTGAAGTGTTTTTCCTAAGGTCCGTAACTGCCTTCTCCCAGTATTTGTATTTTACTTTTCTGCCTTCTTGTCCAGAGCCAAATGGATTCTTGTCATTTGTCCATTTATGTGAAAGATCTGAATACCTGGCAGAAAATAAAGTTGATACCCTTATTGTTTTCCAGTATCCAAATGCTTGAAACCAAGTCTACCAGATCCAGTCAGGCTCTTCTTGTGGTCTAAACAACTGAGTGGGATTTCAGCATATTTCTTTAGTTGCCACTTATGTGCCAAAAAAGAATATTGTGAGGTTGTCTGTGGTAGTTTGTTTTCTGTAGCACTGGTGGCTGCAGTGGAGGTGCTGTATAGGGAAGCAATGGCGATTCACATGGTGTTTTCTCCTGAAAGTTGGAACAGGAGCAAGTGAGTATCAATACCTTGTTTAAGGCATGTGTTAGAACGTTGATCACCTGAGAACTTCAGATAGTCAGTCACATTTTGCATAAATTCTTGTGCTGCATAGAACTTATGAGCCATATCAGGTCTGCATCGTTCTCTGGCTTGCATGAAAACTAAACATGCGATGTAAGTAAAACATTCAGTGCTGGCTTGTTTACATATTCTCAGAACATTAGAAAGAAGAACATACTTTGTGGTCTTTGGTTTTACTCTTGCTGACTTGCTAGCAGAAATTTCCTTGACAATAAAATAAATAGGTTAGAACAATCCCACAGTGGACACCAAAATTATTTAAATGCCTACTTCTGCAGGAATGAGTTGTTCATAAATATGTTTTCCCATATGGAAAGTGTTGTGACTTCACAATTAACGTGTTCTCTTCTCTCTTTGCCAAGTGTATTTTATTATCTTTTCAAACTGAAAGCAATACAGTGTTAGAGTAAGATATTGCTTGTCTGTTCAGCAATAGTAATAATAATAATTTTATTTTGCTGAAGTGCGTGACAGTCACATTGGAGCTTGAGTTCATGGATGTTTTAGGCCAAGATCATAATGAAGACTAATTTGTGATCTTCCACTGCCCTCCCCAAACACACACATACTTCCCAAAATCAGACGTTTGGATTTTAGAGCTTAATGGTATTGTAGCTCTGCCAGTTACAATATGATTTTCATATATGAGTTTTCTACCAGTCTTGCTTTGTGTTCATTTCTCCACCTCTGTTTAGTTTTCCCTGCTCTTTTCTGAATGTCCAACCTCTGAAATTGTACTTTTTGTGGGAATTTTATTGACCAACCATTGCTGAGATTCCCTTAGATTTTCAAGACAATGAGAAGTTTTCAGGAGTTTTCAGGAAAAGTAGATGTTGATATGTCATTTCCTTCTCCTTATTTGTCCTGTGTAAGTGCAACTTTCATCATGGTGGTAGAGCCTGATACTGAAAAATACCATGTGGTAGCAAGTTAACATTTGCTATGAGATGTTCTGGTAGAGTTACTATCTTAGAGCAGTGAGGTATTCACTGTCTGATTTTTGCATGGTGGAGGGAGAAGAAACTGTCTGAGAGGGAAAAATCAGCCCTGTAACATACTTTCCCTAAATGAAGGAAATCTGTTCTAATTGTTTCAACATTTATTCCTTAGTGGGACACTGCTTCTGGGTATTGAGTCCAGAATTGTTTGCAGTCTCCCATGCAATGTCCAACTATTAAAAATATTTTATTAGACCATTTTAATTTATTACATGCATGTGCCTTATTCTGAGGCAACTAGTTTCAACATCAGACTTAATAACCCTGTTTTGTATTTCTAATAGTCCTGGATGTAAACTTTTATAAACCTTCCTGCAATTTTGTAGTACTCTAAAGCCTTCTGTGGTGTTTAATTGCCTATATACTCCACTTCATTAGTTGTCTAAGCAAGTAATTTTGGATTTGTATTAAATAAGACTTTTCTTTCTATTTGACTGTTTTTCTGTCTTATGTGGTAACAGATGGGTTGCACTTAGTTCAATGAACCAGATGCAAAAAGAGCAGAATTTGCAGTAAAATACTGTTGATGTTGCATTTTTATCCACACACAATAAATTAAGTCAACTTTCTGATTATGTAAAGCGAATGTTTACACTATTTCATTGTTACTGATTAAAATGCACCCACTATGCTCTGTGAAACAAGTAGCTTTCCCAGTCTGGATGGGCTCATAGGTATAGTCTGTGCGTTTCTTCCTGAAGCCATGTCAGCATATGCAGCTCTTGTGTTGTGCTCCAGGCTGCTGTCTCTTGTTCCTGCTTCAGTAACCATCCCTCTGTGCCTGCACAGCTGTTTGTGGTACTGTGCAATGAACTGGATTAGGAAACTAATTCATTTTTTTCCTTGGGATACTTTTGATTAAGGATGAGTTCCCTGTTCCAGTTTATCACATGGCCACACACATGGCTGTGCAGCCACAGCTAGGGGATGGACTCAGAGGAAGGAATAGAATAAACAGTATGAGCTGCTTAAATTGTAGCACCGTTGGGAGAAACTATCGAGTATGCTCCACATAGCTGTAAAACATACAGTAATTTCTCTTATCCTCTATAATTTTTGTCTTTCCTTCCTTTTAGACCATCATCTTTATTTTTTTACTGGAGAAAGCATTAGTTGCAAAATCTTGGGTCATAGCAGTGCTTTATCCCTCAAACTCTTGAAGTAAGTTTGGGCGTATAGAATCATGTTTTTCCTGCAGCATAAGAACTCCTGTAGAGTTCAGTTCCATAGTTTCATTCCCTTTAACAGGAGCTAAAAAAAGCAATACATTTTTGATCAAGAAGATGACGCTCACCAATGGCATTTTTGCTGCTGCTATCTTGTAAAGTTGCTTGGTAAATGCCTTGTATGTGAAACTGGTTTTATATGAAGTATTTTGGATAGTTCCTACTTCGCATCTGTTACAGCTTTACTATAACTGTAGTTCCATTACTGCATATTTGACCTGATTCTGATCTCGGTTTGGCATTGTAAATAGGGAATATTTCCATAGGAACCAGTGAAATTACTGAAGCTGCAAAACATCCCTCTTCTTTCCGCCCCGCCCCCCCCAACACTCTCTCAACTTTCATTTGCATTTATTAGTGGGCTATTACAAGGTATCATAGCTCTTCAAAATTACCTTCTTGTGCTTGTTTATGAAAACATGTAATATTAAAGTGTATTTGTCGAAACAACTGCTTTATGATTGGTACGCTCCTGTAGAAGATGGTGAGTGGGATAAGTATCTTCCTTCAATCTAAATCAGGGAACAATGAAACCCAGTATTTTAGCGTGGTCGAAACCTAGCTAATAAAAGTGTGGGTTTCAATGTTCCATATGGTTTCTAAGGATCTGATAACAAACACTGCTGATAACACACAAACAGTGAGTTGGTTTAATTGCAACTGTTTGAAGATGGCAGAAAGACAGCAGAAGCACAGAATGATGTGAATGGTGCTCATAGTATTCCCTGGAGGGACAGTCTGGAGTTGGAAGTGGTGGCTGGAAAGAAGCCTGGAACTGTAAGCAAAGAAGCTCACTCCTTGTACTCCCGCTATGTTCAGGGAAACAGGACTCTGGAAACGCACAGCTGCGCATCTGAGATACACAACATTGAATTTCTCCACCTCACCGGAGGAGATTGCAAACTGTTGAAAACAGATCATATGAATTAAAAGGGAAAATCAGTTGTTGGTGGAGTATCTGCTTTCTAGGGATACAAGCTTGCAAGTGCAGTACATAGAACCTTCTTTAGTAGTAAACAACCCCCTTGAAAAATTCACCTGAAGACAGGAGAAAGACCTGAAACAGTGGTATATAGTAGTTTTATTCACAGTGCTACTTCTGTGAAGTGGCATTCTCACAAACAACTGGCATGGCTGCTGGCTTGAAAGTGGAGAACTTTTGCATTTCTCTTAGAAAATTTAGCAAGCAGGATTTCAGGAACAACCACAAAAAAAAAAAAAACATGCCACAAAACTCAACTTGGGAAATAAATCTGTGAATTGGATCGGCTATAGATACAGTCTGCCTGGATGTGGAACTGGGTCAGCCAGAGAACTTGCATAAGGCTGAATATTTTACCACAGATTTCTACTCTGGAGGCCCAGGAGGGGAAAGGTTGGATTGCACCATCAGAAATACTGTAGCCCTTGACATTAGCTTTTTCTGTGACTGATACAGTTCTGCTGAAATTGATTTGGCTTGGTTCAGTATTGCTGGTAAATTGGGTAAATTACTGGGCAGAACAGAAAGATAACTTTTTGAGCATGGATTCTGAGGTAGGAGCCATTACAAGAAGCATGTTTTCTTGCCCAAAGAGGTGAAGCTTGATATTGTATCAGCCTTCAAGAAATGGAGAAGTGGGATATGCTTCAGATCAAGAAGAGTGAAACTCTAGGGTTAAAATCCCACCCAGGGCTGCAAAATGTGAAGCAGTGTATACCATGTATTCAAATTGACATTTCAGAATATGATCCCACACCAGGCTGCATAGTGAACAGCAGCTGACCATCCTAAGCAGTGAAGAATGGAAATCACAAAAATGTTGCTTGCATTCTGTGTGGGTTGTTTTGGCGGACTTTGGTATTGATTTGACCATTTGGAGAGGTTCTCTTTGTTCTTTGTGTGTATCATTGAAGACCTATATCAAGAAAGCATGTCTGAACCTTCAGCCACTTCTGGGATCTGGCTCACTAGTTAAGATAATATGGCAGCATTGTATTGTGTTATAGACTATGGGAATTTAACAATGTAATGTTGGAGAATTTCACAAATAAAAGAGATCTTGGCTGATATGGAGTGGGATTTGTTTTTGTTTTCTGTAGTGAATCTTAATTTGGCAAGCAAGTCTGCATCCGAAGGCCAAACAATCCAAAGAACAACCAAAGGACTGGTTTTGTATGAGGATAAGTGTGTGACTATTTTGTGTGTGACTTCAGGCTTGTACAGTATTACTAGTTTGCTTTTGGATTATAGGAAGAAGATACTGCCTGGGTGCCTGTTGCAGCCCATTTGCTGTACTGAGACATATACTATGTACTGAAAGTTATATACTAAGCCATTTGAACCAGGTGGACGGTTACAAGTATGAAATTTATTTCAAAAGGGAAGCGAGAGAAGTCTGCTTACCATTGATTTAGATAAGTGAGCCCTAGAATTCAGCAGTTCCTCCTACCTCAATTCCAAGTTCATGTATTAAGACCACCTCGGCACGTGGCAGGGATGAGCTTTTGTAGCGGTCTCCTCTGGAAACTGAGAAAACAACTGTGGAAACCGAAGACTGAAAAAAAAAAGTAAATAATCCCCTCCTATACGAATTCAGCCTCTGTAGTTTGCTGTCCTTGTCTTTCTCAGCTGCTTTTTCCTACAGTTCGCACTGAAATAAGAGTATTCACACTGAAATAAAGGCACGCTGAAATAGAACTTGGGAAGCATTTTCTCAGAAGTAAAGCAGAACTAATAGTGTCTATGTTACTTCTGTAGAAGCCTCATTATACTTTTTGAATTTCAGATCAAGTAACTTGGAGTCAGAGGTTCATTTGGCATTCCCATCAGACAGCAAATGCCACATCAGGGTGCAGGGTGTGGTGTCAGTATTCAATTCATTACACAGAACTTGGAATGGAGTTAAGACTGAAAGTAACTTTTATAACTGGTTTTCTCTAAATATCTCTGTTTCCCTAACATGTACCAGTAATGCTCCAAACTGAACAACCGATGTGTCCAAGTTTACTCAAAATGGATTTGTCTTTTGCAGGTGTTTCTGCCAGTGAAGGTATCAGATTTGACTCATTATTATGAGTTATCCACCACCGACGCTGCTGCAGTGTTACATTCTAGGCTTTAGTCTTGCCATTCAGGCTGTTGTGGTGTTTAGAGGTTCTTAGCTTGCCTTGAGAATAAACTTGTCCTTACTCAGAGTTATGGTTGCACCAAAAAGGAGTTTATTTTGGGTCTGTCATTTTACAAATGTTGCAGCTGGCATGGCAACCCAGAGAAGCAATGCCACTTGCCTCCAGTTGTTTATCCTCCATACGTCATCCTGCAGCAATGCTGGTATAAGAGCTTGTGCAGCTCTGTAGTAAATTTTATCAGGAAACTCACCTGGGTCAAAACTGACTGTTTCTTTGTAGCTACTCACTGTTACTGTGGCTCCATTCCCCAGTTTAATTCACTTTGCAACCACATAAATGTTTATGTTGGCCCAAGGGAAGAAAACAGGAGGGAGCATCCAGTCAGTGTACACCACTTATTTTGGTGGAAATGCCAGCTCGAGGTGTTGGTTCAAATTATGCCGTAATTGCTGATGAAGCAGTGGCGGCACAGAGCAAGTCTGGCAGGCACCGCTGCATTCAGGTGAGTTGGCAGATCAGCCTGCAGCCTTCGCAGCTGGGGATTCACTGTTACCTGTGTACAGCAGCAGTGCAGCTTTGCAGGAAAACATTTGGTGCTGTGGTTTTACTGACCGCACCACTTATGTTTTGGTATGTGTGGGAGAACTGGGAGGACTTGAGCTTAGCTTTTGTCTGCTCCTGGGGATTGAACTAGATGTTAGAGTGCCTTAGGTGCTGTTCTGAAGCACGTATTCCAATTTCTTTTCATGCAATAGGATGGTTCAGGATTGCGACATGGAGTGATACCACAGCACAGTGAATAGTCAGGATGACTGGTAGAATAGTTCTGAAAATATGCATCTGATCTGAAAAAAATATGCCAGTGTAAACATACCAAGGGTGACTCGGCTCTGCCTATACATGCTGCAGTCAGATTGTTGCACTGACTGCAGTATCAATGGGGTTTCACCTGTACATGACTCGTGTCATTCTTTCGCTTTGCATTTCAAAACTTGTTCTGGTGACAGTTCTGCAGCTAGTCCTGAACCAAGCATGTCCCACTGTTGCTCTCCGAGCTCTGTGACTGATACACTCACTCTGTGTTGGTGGTAACAGTTGGAAAGAGAAATAAGATTTTCGCACCATTTCATTAGCTATCTCTACCTTGGCAGTAGTCCATGAAAATTGAGCTAAGTATGACACCATGAAGTCTTAAGTCAAATAAAACCTCTTTTTACTGGACTGTTCTTGGTGTACATATGTGCTCTGATGAAATTTAGTATTCAGAGACAGGAATTTCTTATTCCAGACTGACTGTGGATCTTCAGCTGATGAAGCTTTGCCAAAAAGAGGGAAGTGTAAAGACAATTTTTGAAAGGGTTGGATTTGGTGCGTAATGGAAAATACTGGATCTGCATAACCAAAGAAGCACCAGAGAAAGAAACTTGGATGTGAGAATTTAGGCAGGAAACAATCCTATTGGATTCCACTTGGGCAAACAGTTTACTATTGAAAAAGTGATTCTGCAGGAAGCAGCCAGCCAAGCTTGAATTGTGAGATGAAAAAAACAAATTTCTGACATGAATCAACTGAACTGTGTTTGAAAGATGAACTTTACAAACTGTTTCCATTCTTGTTGGAAGGCATTAGTAGCAATGGCTGCCCTAGAGCTTCTTGGTGTTTTGACAGTCAGGACAATTGATTGTACATCAGTAGGAAGACAGATGAACCCACCATCCCACGTGCTTTACTTGTATTTGGTTGGTTTACCTCTACTTTTCTCATACTATTGATTTTTCATAGATTAAGCACTTGGACAGGCCTTGATTCTGAGCTGGGTGTTACTGCAGTGTGAATAATTGCAGAGATATTTTTTATCTTAGCATGGCTGACAAGTTTTTTGTTTCACTAACTAGGACTCGAAGTGTATTTATGGAAATAATTTTGCCATGTGGCTACAATCTGTAGTAAATTCAACTGCTTTTATAACAAAGCCCTTAATTTTGAAGGGATTTCAGTCTTTTTGATTATACATAACTGTTTGGATTTCTGGATCAAGGATAAAGAATTAAGTATTTTCTTTTTCTTTTTTAAAGAAATAAATGCTGACTCTTCCTTCCCCTCCTGTTCTGGAGCTAAACCAGCTTGGCAGCACTGTTTGAACACGGTTCCAGTTAGACCAGTTTTGGAACACAGTTTGGCAGGCCAGAATGGAGTAAGGCCAAAGTACGTTAGAGCTAAGTTTTAAAACCTAATTCTAAGCTAAAATTATAGCTGTAGTGAGAGAGAGTGATGTAAAACTCAAATACAATGTTTGACTCTTCCCTCACCTCTTTTTTTCTTCTTTCTCTGGTTAGTCAAATTGTCAAACTTCTTTCTCTGGTTGGTCAGGCTGCTAGAAACTGTTCACAAACTTCTCATGAATGTTACAGCTCTTCTGCCTGAGCTTCGGTCAGTGTAGATAGGAAATTTCACAGTTAACTAGTTCTTTGAGAAGTAGCTTACTTTTTAATTGTATTATCATTAGGTAAAATTTCACTTACCTTAAAAATTAAGTTGTATGGAGCCTATAGCACTGCATATAACCGGTATTTTTCTTTGCTCTGTCATTTCTTGCAGAATACATGAATCAAAGGCTGTTTCCATCTCCCTTGGTACCTTCCAGTGTTGTACAAACACAGCTACTTTCAACTGCTTTAGTTTATCTGCTGTTGACTTTAGAAGTACAATTTGCAGTATGAAAGGATGACTGCAGGATATTATTTTTAAAGTTTGTATAAAAGTGATTGTGCATCTTTTTTTCCCACAGTGAAAATGTCTAGACTTTTCTGAACCTTTGTAAAGCTGTTATCCAGACAAATTAGTTCCATGAATTTGAGCCACATCAACCTCAAGAATTATCCAAATAAATGGGGTCACCAACTCATTTTACTCTTAGCTATAACACAAAACACTGCTCGTAATCTGAAAAGCTGACAGATATGAAAAGAAAATTGCTCATCAGCTACAGCCCAAATTTTTTCTTTCTTTTTTTTTTTTTTTTCAAACAGGAAGATTTTCAGTTCATCTGAGTGTTAAAGATATTTCCCAGCAGAGTGGGCCTTCTGTTGGCTAATTTAGGCTGTCTCTGGGCATTGATAAGTTGTATCAAGCATAGATGTCATGAGGAATAATTTGTGGCTAACATCTAATACCAAGCCTAAGAGTAAGAGTCCATGTAATATCCAGTTATAT
>VZSZ01011700.1:165957-208405 GCA_013398815.1 Ibidorhyncha struthersii
TTTATCGAGATGTTCTGTGTTCACTGAAGATAGAATTAAAAGTTATAAATTTACCGGGCTTTCTGTTGCCACAACAGAGTGAAATTGGAAAACTGGATTTCACCCGATCTCCATGTGGGGGAAGTGATGGGCTGTCCCAACCGCTTTCCAGTTGCTGTTTGACCCAAATTACCCTGAAAACACATTTGTGAGTAATTTATTGTAACTAGTGCATTGGTTGGTGCTGCAAGTATTTTACTGCACGCAACATTTATGAGGTTTGTTCCTCTGTGCCGTTTGGTAGCCCGTGAAGTAGTTTCATAGGTACAATAAATGCAATTTAATGCTCAGATGACTTCTGATTTTTATGGGCAGAATAGCCTTCTGGAAAAACTGCAGAACTGCTAAGCTGCTAGCTTTTCCAATACCCTACAGACAATTTGTGTTGAAAAAAAAGTTGCAAGTAAAGAACCATCATGCTGTCTGGCTGGGAGCACAGATACAAACATGCACACCCACAAGTTGGGCTTTGTCTGGGATGTTTGTGTTATTCCATATGTCATTTATTATTTTCAGAATATTCGTCATTTTATGAACTTATGCTTGTGCTGTCTTACATGTTTTTTTATGCTCTGTTGAAATGACTCTCCTGCTATTGCTAAACTTGTTCTGGATTGATACCAAGAGAAGATCTGGTTTCTTCAGGCAGACTTGCCAATGTTTCAAGCTTTATGCGTTAAGTCAGATCTGGATAGATCTGCGAAGCGGCATCCTTCATCATGGTTATGCAACTGTCATACATAGCTGTGATTTGATTAAGATACAAAAGGATACTTATTTCTTAAGGGAAGTTCACCAAGGGTTTTCTATGTATCTTCAGAAGATGCTGAACAGAGCCTTGCTGTCTGCCATGCTCTGTTGTGTGACAAGATGGAGCACTTCAGCCTGTGCAGGTGTAAGCTCTCTGGAAAGCTGCAGTGCATGGTTAGGCTAATGTAGAGTCGCTTCCCATACCTGTTGCTTGGCCACTTGGAAATCTGTGATCAAGTTCCCTGTGTGTGGCTAGCAAGGTCAGTGTTGGTTTTTGCTGTGTCTTGAGGTCTTGGTCATGTTTTACCCGTGAGATGTTACACGCAGTCAAGCTATTTGTTGACTTGCTTAAAAAATACCTAGAAATTTGAAAACCTTTTCAGAAAATTACCCAGTTGAAGGTTATAATGTTCTTCAAGCTCTGTTCCTGATGCATTAAATGTAGTGATGCTATTTAAAGCCAAGAATGAAAAGGGAACTCTCTGGCACTGGTTGCCTCAGTTATAAATAATGTTAGATGTTAGAATTTATATGATCTTGACATGGACAGTGTATATTCGGAATGTCTGGCTGGAGCGTCTACATTTAATGTCAAAGGGTAATGCTCTGTAACAAGGTTGCTATAGTGACTTTGCAGTGACTTATTATTTTGGGGATTTCATGTTTGAAAGGAGTGGTGTTTGATTCTGTGGGGTGCAGAAAGTACGCCCAGGGAATGCAGGGTGGTCTTAACACCACTAACTTCAGAACACAGAATGCTGTTTAACACTTTTGGGATTAAGCCTTGCAGATGGAGCTTATTTATATCATGTGAACTAACTATTCCTGTTTATGTTGTTTTGTATTGTTCTGATATATAAGCCTAAAATAAATCACAGCAGTGCACTTAGCACACACTGGTTCTGTCCAGTGTGAGTGATGTCTGCCAGTGGTGTTGGGCACGTCACAGTTCCATTATTACACAGAATGGAATCAAAATACTTCTCAGATTTAATATTTAGAGTCCAGTACAGATCCAGCAATGGATCCTAATTTAAATACTTTGCCGTTATTTCAGATCAATATTTGGTTGCAAAGGAGATTTGTCAAAACCTTTATGTAAGACTCTCTTAAATTAATTCTTACCTCCTTTGACTTAAGATAAATGAAATATGGAATGTAAACAATGTATGAATCTAATTCTTGTATTTCTGTAAGCAAGAGCAAGCAAACTTGGCTTTAAAAAACTGTTATAATTGGTAGATAATTAATACATACTTCATTTTGGAAGTTCCATTCTGAGAAAATTGTGACACCTTGATTAGGTGACCTAGTTTTTTTTTTTTTTTGTAATCCCTTTAAGATGGCATGTTTTCCATGCGCCATAAAAAGTCATATAGAAACAAGTAAGAGATGTAATAGGAATTCCTTCCCTTCCCTTGCTCTGTTACACTTCTGTAAGCAAAGCTATTTCCAATATCATCCATGATTTCTTTTAGTCATAGGTTAGATACACTCAGTCTTTCTCTCTCCTCTACTCTCTGTTCTTATTTCCTTGGCGCCCATAGAAAAAAGGAGAAAAGTCCGCTTTTTTATATACAATTGAGTTATTATAAACAATTTTCAATTAATTGGTACAGAAAATTAACTGCACTGTTTTTTTCTAAACAAAAAGACCACCTGGAGCCTATTAGTGTATGGTGCACTGGTCAAATGGGCCAAGAGGTGCTGTCACCTCTGGATGGGACTGGCCAACCTCAGCAGAGCCAGAGTCCCTGATGCTGATACCACTTCTGCTATCAAACCAGCCAGCTGAGGCTGGGAACGGAGGAGAGAAATTAGGTGAATCATTGGTTCTTTGCTTAATTTCCATTCATATGCCATGAAATTAGGCTACTTTTTGGGCTGTTCCCTTTGTGGTTCCCCTGTGGAAGCACACAGCCAAAGCCCTTCCAAAAATATATAGACTTTATAGAAATTTTAGAAGCCACCTCCAGAGTTTAGGCATGTGAAAGGGCTCTCATGGTTTGTGCTTTAAAATCAGTGGCTAAGTCTCTTAGGGAATCATCAGCTTTTGTGCAAAGCAATACCATTTTCAGCAGGGAAAGGGATTTAGTTTTGATCCTGAAGTCATTACTCATATCTTCCTAATAGCACAGAAAAAAAAATCCAGGATTGTATTTGTAAATACTTCTCTACTAGTTTGTCAGTGTTTTATTTTTTTATTACATATGGTTTTGAAGAGGACAGAATAGATGGAATTTATCTGATGTAAGCTTGTAAGAGGCTTTTGCTTATGTCTTACACAAGAGGCTGTCATGGAAACTTAGTAACCATGGGGTGAGAGGTAAAGCCCTGTTACTGATTAAAAACAGCTTAAAAAAGAGTAAATAAAAACAGCAACCTTCATATCATTTTTGCAGGCATTTTCCGGCATGGAAAATTATTGTTAATGACATACCTCAGGAATGAAGTAGAAATGGACTTAATAGAATTTTTGTGGATGAAATCGTTTTTTATAGGAAAACTGAATGTTCATTAAAGATGGTAACTGGAAAGATTTCCCTTTTTTCATACAGAAAAAAAACACTTTTAGCCTTTCTAATTGAAGGATTTTTAAACAAAAACAAAACAAAAAAAATCAACCCCTTTCACAAATATTCCTGCAACAATAAAAAAATCCAAGTAAACTGAGAAAAGAGATTATTTGGCTGGGGGGGAAGAGTAAGTTGAACGATGACAGTCCTGTATTATAGGACTGGGAAATATTTTCAGTTGGTTATTTCCGGTAATGAAGAAAGTGATAACTAGGACAAGGCAACCTTAAAAAAACTATAAAGAAAACACATTCAAAACAACAAAAAAAGTACTATCTTTGTAAATAATGATATAACTCAATAATAAATAGCTCAGACCCCCATTATTTGCATAAAAAGCTTGGTAAGGTTTTATTTAAAAGTTTTGAGATTTAAATACTATTTTAAAATGGCAGTTGCATTTATATAGGCTAGGATATTCACTATGAAATGTGCCTAATTACCTACCTAAATTGCCATTGGAAAAAAATATACATGGTCAATACTGTTACCACACATTTGGCTCAAACCTGGACTGTTGTCAAAAATGGAATATATTTTTTTTTTTTAAAACTTTGTTTCAGTCTGAGATGTTGTTAGTTCCATCAGCCTTACGGAAAAGTGGAATAAGATGTTAACCAATAGGTTACGCCTCAAAACCAACACAATGTCTTAACATTTTGTTTTCTGGTAGATCTTTCACCTTAGTATTATTGAAAGACCGTTTGAAACTTCATGCCTCTGATGAAGAAGTGCGCTCATGCCTTGACTGGCCTGTGGTGCCTTCCTTCACGCTCCTTCCCAAGCTGCAGTATGGAGCCACATCTGATGCTCCTTTCCCAGGTCCCTGGGGAGATGCAAGACCGCTTCATTTCAGTCTTGACAAGACATGGCATTGCACTTTATTTTCAATTACAGATCAAGTGTTAGTTTTAACTTTGATTTTCTTGGCTCTTCTTTGTATACATTACAAACTTTCTATCTAAATTTCCTATTTATATTTATCCTGTATTCAGGGTGTGGATTGGGGCCAGAAAAGTATGTGTGGACTTTTTTTTTTTTCTAGAGAGTATGGCTTTAAATAGTTACGTTCCTTCTCCAAGACTCTGATTTTAAACTTGGGGACCAGCACTATGAGTCAGCACTACAAACATTTTCTCTAGACCCTTGGGAATATTTGGAATTCAACAAATGATAGCTCGTAGCTGCTTGGGACATGCTTAATATTAGGTTAAATGACTCATTCCTGGGTCAAAATAACTAGTCGGAATTTGTGCCAATGTAGCTCTTCTTGTTACATATGAAATGCAGGTTAGCAGATTTATTCTTCATGCCTGATTAGTCTAATAGTACATGATTATTTTTAATACAATGTATTACATTTCTCTCACAGAAGGTCAGGATTTCAGGTAGTTTTCTTTCTAAGTACAAAGTGAAAGAGAATTATTAAAGGAAAGTTGAGAGACTTGGTAAGTGATAATTTTATTTTAATCTGTACAAAATCTGTAGGAACTAGTTTCAGTGATCTGCTTAAACTATGAGAAGCAATCTAAAATAAATATATTTATATTTTAATAAACAGGAAGCCTTTTAAAAAGTATTGATTGTAATTTATTCTCTTCAGAAATGATCCTGTCATAACATTATAGAGATAGCCTACATTACTGTTGAGCTTTATACAGATTATTTTTCTCTCTTACATGTTGATGATCATCTTATGTAGATTAGCACATAGATTGCACTAATTTTATTTTTTTCTGGTAACGTGGATTTTTATTCTCAGAACCACATCTCAGAACCCCTAAAATGCTAATTACTTTACTTATCTCAACATAGCAAAGATTTTTGCTGGCACTTGATAAATCCTTTTACAAACCATATACAATCCTTTTACAAACCTGTACAAACCGTGTTGTGTTTTTTTTCTTGTGCACGTCAAAAGTTATGTTTGTTACAGTTGGCTGCAAAGTCCTGCCTTCCAAGGCAAAAGCAGCACACGCTGTGCAGAGCACCGTCGAGGGATTGCAATGGTTCACTAAGGCCCTGGTCCTGCAGCACTTTTGTTCATGTTTAACTTCTGTGTGGTATGGGTAGTTATATGGGCAAGCACATGGATATGCTTTTGCAAAGTTAGCACCTCTAGTTATATAAAACTCCACAGTGTTTTGGCCCATAGCTGCGAGGCAAGTGAGACAAGTCAGAGCCAACAGCAGAGCAGCTTTTCATCAGTTTGTCATTGGGGCTTCTGCAGTATCTTGTTTCAGTCTGTGCAAGTTTCACAAATTAATGGGGAGTTGTTTGTTTTTAAATTCAGAATTCTCTGAGCATGAATTTCTGCATAACTCTATGAAAATATGTTCATACTCTTTTGACGCTGTAAGAGAAAGTCTTAAAGGAGCCTTCCATAGGAAAATTAAATAAATATAACAGTTTCCTCTTTCAGTCCATCCTTCTAAGGTGGTCAGCTGTTTCACAGCAAGAAGAGAATTTCTGATCAACTCTTATGGAAAGAATGTGCTGCGAAAGTCCTTGGGGTATGCAAGTCAGAGAACTGTTGGATGAGGCATTTTAGATTCATCCAAGTGTGGTATAGTTGCTAAGGTGCAGAAAAGAAGTCTCTAAAGCCAGAACCTAAGCTACAAAGTAATGTTGTTGCTCAGTTGGATTTGTAACTGGAAACAATCTGGGAGCCAAAGTGGACTACACTAATTGGATGTACCACAGCTCTTTTCTGGAGGGAAACAAGAATTTCTTCCAAGAGAGAAGCTGGGTATGCTATTGCACGTAGCTGCCTCCAGGCAGCACTCTGTATGCTCGGTCTTGTCCAAAGTGCCTCAGATCTGTCATCCTTCACTGATACCCCACCAGACCCGGTACCTTCATGAACACCTCTCTGATGCTTCTGTGTCACACACCCAGAGGCACACAAATACACCTTTCTCCCGAACGTATGAAAACGCCACTGTGGTGGCAAACATGGTCTTCCTGTAGTTTTGAGTATGCGTGACTGAAAACACAGAAAAAACTATGTCTGAATATCCATAGGACCTCTGAACCAAACGCTACATAATGGGGACATACTGATCTACCTGACAGTGCTCTAGATCTAAGCAGGACAGATGCAAGCTATTTTATTTCACGAGCCAGTGTGCTCCCTGCCTTTTGGCCAGCAGCCAGGGATGGTCCTAGGTTTTAATGCCTTTAGCAGTGCAGCTGTGTGCTCCCGTTCCCAGGATTAAGTTTTAGAAAGTCAAATGAACCACGACAGTGCAGCTCCTATCCGTCTTTGTAGTGATCCATAAATTTACCAGTGTTTCCAGGGATGCATTGTTATCACAGCCAGGTGATAGCTCTGAAGGAACCAGAAAGTGCACTTGCAAGTGACTTTCCAGCCCAACAGATGTCAGAAGGGTTTCTACTCTTAATTTAAAGAATGAGGATGAAATTTTGAACTGACTTATACAGCCCCTGAAGGATTTGAACTTTAAGTGTCTGTAACAAATCTGTACCATAATAAGGTCAAGAATAAAAATGAAGAGAGGCAGAAAGCAAAGAGGGATCTGGTTAATACTAAATCTGACTTACTGTAATCTTGTTTCTGGCATTTTCCATAAACGGAAGATCCATCTCTGAAGAGGCAATCCCAGAGGAGCTGGTGCCTCGGAGTTAGAAATTATACCAAAGGCAGTTTTGGAGATGCTGTGGTTGCATGGATGAATGACTAACTGTGCTCATTTTCCAATTTTCAGTGAGATGTACTGGAAGTGGGTTTTTGCAAACTCTAGAAACCTGTGCACTGGATTGTTTTATGTTGTAAATTAGTTAAAGTAGTTCAAATATTGCCATTATTTTGTATATTGTGGCACTTGCAATCAAACTTAAACTAGATAAATGATTTGTGTGGATACATTTCTATTCTGTTTGGGAAGTAAATCCAAGGAAGAAGTAGCGATGGCGCTGTACTGTGTAAAAATAAGAGAATGGATATTTTTTGTTCTCAGTTGTGCATTGAATAAATTGAAAGAGTGCTAGAGATTACAGCAGGTAGTGAAAAAGATATATTTGTTGTGGGAAGGTGTGAACAATCCTTTTGTTGTGGTTGTGTACTGTTGGCAGAGGAAGGGTTAGTCCATTCTGTTGTTACTATCTGCTTCTTCCTGTTTCCTAATTCAAAGTCCTTAGTTTGAATCAAATCCTGACCCCAATGATATAATTTGCAACTTTGCCGTTGGCTTCAGTCTGACCAGGTTTGTGTATTTAATACCAAGAATTGTTTGTCTTGCTCTGTGAATCTGACAGCATGTCCTGGATGGCTCTGTTAATTCAGCACAGTGCAAAAGGTTTTGAAATGTGTGTACATACAAACGCAAACAATGCATGTATATAAAATGTCCATAAAATATTTTATAGGTGTTTTTAGATACTGTAGGAAGAACTATGATTATAGGGAATTAATATTTACAAAAATGCAAATTTGAAATTAAACTACTTTCTTAAGCTTGTTCTACCTTCTTGGAAATACAGAATTCCAATTCCCCTGTTTAAATTTGGGCCTGTTCTCCTGCTATCACATCTATATGGCCTGCATAGTCTTCAGTTCTATGACCACATTTAGAAAGTAGTTGACAGTAGTTGTCAAGGCTTCCTTTTTTGTTTGGGTTTTTTTTTTTTGATGGTTATTTGTTGTATTTCTTTTGTTTTGTGATTTTGTTGGTTGTTTTTTTTTTCCTTCAGTTTGCTGAACTGTCTTTACTAATAATTAATAAAGCCACTGGGGAATTATTTACATATGGTGATACCCCAGACAGTGGTTTCAGCTCCAGGCATGACATAAATTCATAGATCAGCACAGTACAGTGCATCATCATTATCCTGGCAAGAGTCTACCAGAAAGGGATCAAAGCAGAACTCCAACGCCAGGCTAGCCTCACACTTGGCTTTCTTTGGCATATGCTTCCCTGATACTATGGGGAAGGTGTGCCTGAGGAAGCCTAGCTTTTAGAAGTCAAGTAGAAATGGAGTCTCTGTATTCAGCAGATTCTGAAGCAATTACAGCTTCTACTTCTTGTGTTTTTAAATTGGAAGGGATGTTTTCCATGATTAAGCAATAAATCACTTAATTTATGCATTAACAACAATTCCTGGTGGATCTACGTGGTTGGAAATGATTCAGAACTGGCCTTGAGGATGTTAACTAAAATCCACATGAGTAATTCTCGAGTCATTCACAGGCTTGCTAGAGAGTGATGGTTTGGGGAAAAACGCCTGGATGTCGTCATGGTTGAGAGTGATGCTCCTTAAAGGTAATTTCCGTATATTTCCACACAAGAATCCTAACCTGTTTAGCAGCTTGCACCTCTCGCATAACTTCTTGTTTCTGTCTTCTGACCAGGTATTAACTGCCAAAGAGATAAAGTTTGTATTTTAACATGGATGAGGCCAGCACGAGGGGAAGAATAAGTATTGTCATCATTAGAGTGTCAATGAACAAGACCTTTTATCTTTACACCTTTTTGTACTTTAAGGGAAGAATAGCCTTGGATAATACAAGTCTCGTGGTCTTGAAATATGTCCCACCCCCATGGAGCTCGCTCTTCTTGGAGGCATTTCTCCTTGGATCTGGGAGAGCTGAGGAAAGGTTGTCGTCATCCCTTGCGTGTGGCTGCAGGAAGCAGGACTTTTCATGGGGAAAGGCAGAGGAACCTTCTGTGCTCCTGCAGCACTGGCGGACTTTACGCTCAGGGAGAGTAAGTTGCTAGGGGCTGCCACACTGCATGTGTTTTTCTCCATATTTTCTTAGGAAAGGCTTTTCAATGTTGAAAGGCATAGGGCTTTTCTCAGCAAGAGTCATATTTTTAGTGTTCTCTGAACAAAAATGAGAGATATTGAAATACAAGTGTTCTAAGGGAAACAATATGCCTTGAATAATGTTGACTGGAAATGCTACTACATGTTTGGGGTGGGGTTGTCTGCCATTGGAAGTAATAAAAATACAGCTGTATATTATCCATTCGGGTTTGGTTTATTCTGGAAGCTAATTTTTAAGAAACTGAGGGTTATTTATTGGTTGTGTCACAGGAATATTTGGACTGTTCTAATTCTAGTCTTCAGCATTTTTACATTTCAAGCCATATAAAGGAGAACAAGATATATGGTGCATCTACCCCAGTTCAACAGAATGGGCTCTAACCAGGCTCTGTAAATATACTCTCTTCTGTGTTGTTTCTAGCCACACCAATACTTTTCACATTATTTATACTCTTCTAAATTTACTCAGCAAAAGCAGTTTTCATGCTACAGTGTTGGATTCAGGTCTCAAAGTGTTGCAAAGTATCCTTCAATATGCTTCAAAGCCAGTTTATTTTTTACAAGGGGAGTGAACGTGAAAACTGGGAAGACTTTGCTTTCTCAGTGGGAGACTAAGTTTGACATCCACATTTTTGCTTTTCCTTTAGGATGTGTTAAAAGTCTCCAGGGGGGGTGTGGCGGGTACCCACACAACAGTGTGCATTTTATATGCAAGCATGTAGGTGTATTTAAACGTAGAAAACAACATTCCAGTTGGATTTTGTGTCATGAAGAGCGTGGATATGATTTATCTGAACAGCAGCAAGACTTTCTCCCTCCCCGCCTTAGCTGGGCAAATAGCTGGCCGGCTCGCAGCCCTCCAATCACCCGGGCTGCCGAGCCTCCACCCCTCAGCACCAACAGCTCTCACACCACCTACAGCTGGCTTTTAAAGCAAATATTTTAAGAAAATCACTTTCAGTCATTACTCTTCGATTTAAGACGACAGAAGTTCGTGACTGGGTAAGAGGAGCAGAAATTTGCCCAGCAGAAGTTGCTCTGAATCAGGTTTGTAATGAAGTTTATTGCTGAAAGTAGTAACCTGAAAGCAACATAGGTTATTATAGGAACCTTTGCATTTAACATATGTGCTTTTTGAGTAGCAAGAGCTGTGGTATGCAGTATTACATTTACGTTACATTACAGCATTATTGTGTCTCTGACAAAGTGCAAGTTACAGTGTCAATATATAAAAGATGCATTTTATGTTTTCCTTCCCAGTCTGACTGGAAGGTGTTTCTGCTTTTGGACGATAAGGCTTTCCTTTTCTGTTTTATAATATTAGACTTGTGTTACAGGTGCTGCTTTCCAATTTTAGGGCTTTCATTATTATTTAAATACACTACTATGAATATTCCAAGACATTAGGAGTTTTGTGAAAGTCTTGGGCACAACATCAACTTTTAGGATGCTTGCAGTAAAATCATCTGTTGTCTGTGCATGTGTGTACACAAATTGTAGACTGTACCTAGTTTTGCTTCACTTCTGAATTCTTTTACCTTCATGTATTATTGCACTAGATCTAATCAATGCAATACTGCAATTTTAAATAAGGCTAAATGTACTTAAGAGCAAACAAAAAAAATTCTCATAAATTCTACAGATGGAAAATATAAAATACAAACTTTTACATTTTTTTCAGAAAAATTAGGTCAAAGGAAGACAGTGGTTCTGTATATAATCAGTGTATATTTATATTTTCCCATTTTCAATATGTAATAAACTTATTGGAGTATTTTCTGCCTAATTGGTATGCTGTTTTAAAATGTTAAACTACTGCACCTAAAATTTATAGTATATTATAATATATAATATTACCTCAAGAAAATAATATATAAGTAAAGTATCTTTAAGTTACTTTTGCTTCAGGATTCTTTAAACATACCGCTCAATAACAGCATTAAAATGTTCAGAGGTTTTATATTACTTTATAAAAAGTTGCTTTCCACATGAGATTTGTATCTTTTTTATTAGAGCTTTAACAGAAAATTTTGTAGGAAAAGTTGAATGGGAACTGCAGCAAAACTTTGGATTTTCCCACGCGTAGCTTGGGTTTGATGTGTACTAACTTAAACCACTTATTCCACATAATTAAGTTAAAATGTTATTTTAATGGAAGTGTGATGATACATGATATATGTTACTTTTTTGCTCCAATATCCACCTATTATTTGTGTTTTATTTTGGGGTAGAAGGCTGTTAGGTTATTCTTACATGGAAAATACTTTGCAAAAATGGTAGATTTTACATGACAGTGAAGCAGTCAAAGCAATTTTAAAGATGAATACAAATTTTGCAAACAGAGACTTTGTACCTTGCATTGTGTTTGTAGTTGGAAATTTTTTGACACCAAACTTTTCCTGCTAGAAGAGGAATAACAATAGACAACCATTAAATGTTCCTGATCATCCATCTGAGTGGAAAAGCTGGTATGAATTATAGGGCTGAACTCATCTTCTTGGGTTAGTATTCAGATGTGTGGTGGTCAAGCAGTAAATTATCTGGTTTACAACTGGCCAGGAAAGACTGAAAGTAAGAAGGCTCTATCAGCAGCTACTGTAGAGAAAAAAAAAAAACACAAGACAATAAAGAACAAAAGGGATTGGAGAAGTATCTGCTTATTCAGGTACTCTGACAAACACCATGAACATCCATTAGACATAAGGAAGCTTTTGTGGGGATTTTTCCCCCCTATGTTGGATGGATCTGTCCAATGCCTTTCCTATTTAAATTAAGTCCACCTGTCCTGCCTGTCTCTTTGTTGCATGTAGTTGAAGGGGTAAAACTGTAAGCTGCAATGTGGACAGCATTACGATTCTTTCTAGGAATGCGTTCCAGGAAGGGTTGAACATTGGTCCTCAAGCCTAAGGCAGTTGAACCGGGGCTTCCCTTTTTCAGAGGACTGTTGGAGAGTTATTCCGCGTTACAGAGTAATCTGTAGCTAAAGAAAAACTTAGTCCAAAAGAGACTTCAGAAGTGCAGTGACCCAGCACGTGCAGAGGCAGGGAGCTGCCACCTCAGATGTATGCAGCAAAAGGAATGTGCCAAGGTCAGTGACAAATGGACTTCGCAGGTGTTTGCTTGTGACAAATGTCTCCGTGAAGTAGACTTCACCGAAGTGGAGCCTAGCACAGGTTTGAATGCATGGGAGAAGAAACAGCTTAGGTCTGCTCCTCACCTGAGTTAGAAATAACTGCTCACCGTTGGTGAGTGCAAGGGCATTTTCCTTTTTGGTTTCTTATTGCTAATTTCCTATGCATAAACTCTATATAAGCTCAGGATTCAATCCTTACTCTCTTTAATCTGTGTGAACAACTCAGCCCACCCTGACTGATTGCCCTTTCAGGCTACATGCCTAATGCTGTTGTTCAAAGGCACACTGGTGTTCACGGCTGCTCTAAGAAACATAGGACAGGTGCCTCGGAGTTGCCTAAGAAGCACTTTGCGCTCTGTCAGCAGCAGAGCATTAAGAGCTCGCTTCCTTCTTGACTGATTACTGAATATATTACCGAAACCTCCATTTCCCAAGCTGTCAAGTGTGCCTCCCCAGGAAGGCTCAGAGAAGACCCAATGCTCATCAGCTGTGCGGGACCTTCAGAGGGGACCGGGGCCAGCGCTGGTGGGGCTCATGGTAGCAGAGGCCACAGTGTTCTGCTAGGACAAGGCAGGCTTAGGCTGCGGCAGGGAAGGGAGGAAGTAAAAAGGAGCAATTAGGAAAATGCTGAGACCTGCTGGTCAAAAAGTAGGAGAGGTCATTTTTTTCGGTGTTCTGTTACCCTACTTCATGTTTGTGTCTGTCCTAAAGATCAACAGAAAAGGAAGCCGTGAGATTTGCCCACTTATGCTGGCGCAGGAGTAAGACCCTTTTTGAGTGCGTGGTTGCAGTCAGTGTAAGCTTATCTAGGACAATGCTGCCACCAAAAGGCACACCCAGCTGTTACCTTCTTCGCTTCTGTAGGTTAGTGTTTGAGTACTCGGCCACAGTGTTATGATAAGCTGTGCTTGTGAGTCAGCACGCGTTGGCACTGGGTCAGAGCCCAGGTTCTCTTGGCAGTGGGCAGCGCGTTAAAGGATCTGCCTTACAAGGGACACCTCAGAGAAAGGTTACACTTGACAGTGACTTCTGAAGACACTTTGTCACCACTTACCTACGTCATTTGGTCCTGTGTGGAGGCCAAATATCCTCATAAGCTCACCAGTTCTTCCTGCTGCACCTTCCTATCAAGTATGAAGTGATGAATACCAGAGTCTTGGGATGTCTCAGCCAAATCTGAAAACCATGACCATGTCTGAGGTACAACGCTGCACTTGGTATACAGCAACAGAAGCAGTGAAGCAGTGTTCATTGTTTATTATGCATATGTGCATAGTAAGTATAGGAAACAGCGTAACATTCTGGATTGCAATGGTCATCCTAAAAGGATGTGTGTTCATTAAGTCCATGTTAGGATGGATATACCTAAAAAGATACATTTCTCGTGCATATGAGATACTTTTTTTTCTCTACAGACACAAAGTTTGTATCTTGAACCTTGTCTCTGTGTTCCAGTTTTTAAAGGCTGAAGAAGAAAGGGTGTGTTTGAGTCAGAACAGGTGTTTCTTCTTACTGGTTTGTAGCTAGCAAGAACCAGCCTCCTGTCCTCTCCACAAGAATCAGAGAAAGCAGAAGCAGACAGCTGAGAAATGTGGATAGTATTTGAATAACAAAAGTCTTGGAAACTGTTTAGTGTTCTGAGAACAGTATCTGCCAGAGTAGTTTTTCCTGTTAATGAAATACCAAATGAATTATCATTTGGCGGGTGGAAGGGGAGGTGAAATAATTCCTTAAAAATATGCCATGTTTCTGCAACATTGAAATTGCTAAGGGGAAGGGTGTGGAGTCACGAGAGCGTTGCTGCGTGTCACCATGGGCTGCAGCCTAACGAGTGTATTAATATCATAGAATCATGGAATCATGGAATGGTTTAGGTTGGAAGGGACCTTAAAGATCATCTAGTTCCAACCCCCTGCCATGGCATAGAGAACTGACAACAAATATAGCATCCTAAGTGATTGCTACAGCTTCAGAAGTGTCATTATGTAAAAAACAGTGGCCTTGGGAATACTTGTCAAAGTATAGCCCAGGACAGACAAACCTGATTTTGAGGGAGTGGAGCACCTCAGCCTCAGGCCCAAAGAAAAGCAGCTTTTACTAAAGAGTTCAGGAGCTACAGCAGGGGATTTTGCCTGGACAGTTCGAGGTTGATTCATCTCAGAAGAGCTTATGGATCTCTTCTGTCGGCCGGCATGCACATCATCTTAGTTCTGAAGCTGATGTGTGGAATCTCCTCAGTGAGTGAAGTCTAGATACCATGGGCAGATACTTAACCTCTGGGAGTCTGTCGGGCTGAAAGGACTGCCTAATTGCAGCAGAGCTTTGGAAATTGTCTTGCCTCCTTCCACTGTCCTGGGGCAGCTTTCACCTTTCTAATGGGCATTAAGCATCACTGCCCAGAGATATTCAATTCCATTCACCGTCTTATCAACTTCCCTTTTCGTGAAAGAGAATGGAGACCTTTTTTATAAGAATGCTTATTGAAGGCAGAAGTGGCACTTGGGGAACTGTTACAGGCATAGGGAGAAAATGTTTCTGCAAGGAGATATCTCTCTTTTTTCATACCAAAGGGGATTTTTTTTCAAGCAATCTCACATTCAGGATGGCAGTTCTCTTTGTTCTAGGATCAAATACTGCTAAGTAAGCTTTCCATCTTGATGCAAAGTCAAGTGGATTAACGTTAGTGGATTGGACTACCGTGAGTAGAAATGCCGTTTACTGGTCCAGGAAACTGATACAGACCAGGGAAGAATCTACCAGCAAAATCTCTTCAGTCTAAATGAAAAAGATTCTCAGGTCCCAGGAAGGTTCCAGTTAGCAAATCACAATCAGAGTATAGATATTTATGGTATGGGTTGCAAAGACAAACATCGGTTTGGGGACGTGGCAAATGCTATCACTTAATTCTTACCAAACTAGTCACCAACAATACAATTTGAACAAATACTTAAAGAAAGGCAGAACTTGTACATGATTGCTGCCTCTTTGAAATATTGTTTTCTATGGGATGTTGATGTCCTGCCTCCCCAAAAAATGCTTTGGACCCTCAGCTATCATTTTTTTGAGTTGAGAAGCAGGGTCACTGCTGTTCTTCCTAGCAGGCACCCGTATCACAGGCCAGAGAAGCACTGCCCATCTACTCATCTGCTGGCCTCCAGGACCTAGCTGGTCACAAAATCTGAGCTTGTGTGCCAGAGCTGATTGCACCCCACACTGCGACAAGCACTCAGAATGTTAAAGAACGACAGTTGGCATGGGATGAGCAGTTACCCCATCAGGTTTTGTTAGATGATTGGCAGGGAGAGTTGTACAAGATTTCTCATAAAGATAATCAGTTCTGGGAAATGTCATTGGTGTGGGAGGGAGTAGAAACACTATTTTAATCTGCTTTCAAGCAGTTTTTACTGAAGCAAATTCTAAAGGCAAAAACCATGTATTTGAAGGCAAAAGGAGATTGCATTGGCTCTGTCAGAATGCTGTATTTTGAAGTGTTCGCTGTTTATAGCCTTGGTGTTGGAGTTTTAGATCTTAAAAGTCCTTATTTATGTTGGTGCTGATCCTTATCTTAAAAGTCCTTATGATATATGAGATAATAGATGTCTGTTCTGGTTCTGTTTTAGAAATGGTTAAGAAGTGGCCATTAGCAGTTAAATAGAAACAATTTATTTTTTACAACAGTATAATAAACCTAAAGATAATGGATATCTTTCCCTGGGGAAATAAGTGCTAAATCTAAAATTAGGAATACTGAATGCCCGATTTGTTTCCTGGGGAAAAAGCACAGGCCAGCTTATGTAATGTCACAGAAGAGTGTAAATATATTAATTAGTAGGTATGATTAAAGTTCTTTATGCAAATACGTTTTTTCATTGTTTTTCAACAGTGTCTATGCTACCTTTTTTGTACTGTGACAATTTAATTTATTTCAGAGCTCTACATCCACTATGTTGCCCTGTGGACCAGCTTTGTCCTTTGTTCGATGTCTGGTGCGGAAGAAGAACGTCAGCGGTGACAGCCTCGAGGACTCCAAGTTGTGCCGCTGCTTATCGACGGTGGACCTTATAGCCCTGGGAGTAGGAAGTACCCTTGGCGCTGGTGTTTATGTCCTTGCTGGAGAAGTAGCCAAGTCTGATTCTGGACCTAGCATCGTTGTTTCTTTCCTCATTGCTGCGCTGGCGTCTGTGATGGCAGGTCTCTGCTACGCTGAGTTTGGTGCTCGCGTTCCCAAGACTGGTTCTGCATATTTGTATACTTACGTAACTGTCGGTGAATTGTGGGCTTTTATCACTGGTTGGAATCTCATTTTATCCTATGTTATAGGTAAGATTAAGAACAAACACAGGTCTCAAAGGTTTCTGAGACAGACATCTTAGACTGATATGGATTTGGGTCTGTCTTTCTTTTCTGTCTCTGTACTTAGCTACTATTGCTCTTTACTGCTGCTGGGATCCAAGGTTATTTGATTAGGTTATTTCCTCCTGTGCATCACCATTGCAAACAGGTTTTTTGCAAGATGCTTTTATAAACAGTGTCTTCAGCAGCGTGAACTGCATACCTTGTATGAAAATTGTATCAGACAGTTCAGTGATGATGCACAAGAAGGAAGATGATTTCTTTGCTGTCTTTGGTCAGCAAGAATAATTTCAGTAAAATCAATAAAGATATGTTTTTCTGAGTATACACAGCAAGGATATTTACAGGGACCTTATCACTATAGTATCTCACTTCAAGAAAGTCATGAAGTTTAAGTACTCATTTGTTACTACAACCTCATGCTTATTAAATGGTGTCCAGTCATGTAATCCCATAAAATACAAAGTTGACCTGATCTGAATAAAATAAATGCTCATATGGCAGATACTCAAGCAACTATTTTAGTGCTTTAGCAGAGACAATGTTTTTTGATTCAAAAACGTTTTCTTCAAGTACGTGTTCCAAGCATCCATTATATTGCGTATAAGGATGCCTAGCTATATATGTATACCTAACTACAGGACTGTTGCCCAAATCACTACAAAATCAATATGCCCGAGTTTGTATTGTATTGTATTTGTATTGTATTTCATGACAGGAGAGTGGTGAAAATAAGGTTGTATTGAGCTGTGGCCACACACACGCTTTACCAGAGGAGAGTATTAGTTTTAAATACTGCCTCCAGCAATATTTATCTTCCTAGGGCTTTTTTTGCTTTACTTCCAGGTGCACAAACTTTCCTTCATGTTCTTTCTTAAACTGCTTTTTTACATTGCTTTATATTGTTTAACATACACCATATTGTAACTTTAGAAATAAGTGTCTTCCAGAATGACATCAAATATAAATGACACAGAAATAATATCCCCAACACTTCAGGAATAAATGAGGTACAAATTTGTATACTTTAGTTGTAGAATAATATGTTATCGTTTAACTGCGTAGAAAAATTCTAAAATGTTAAAATCCCTTGGGGGAAAAAAAAAAATCACTGTTTTAACACAAGCTCTGCTTTTTAAAATGCAAACAGCAACATTCTTAGTTTTATTTCCTTTTCATTAGAAGTAACTGTATCCTTGTATGTATGCCAAACCCTAAACATAAATGTATTTTGTGAAGGTACATCAAGCGTAGCAAGAGCCTGGAGTGGCACCTTTGATGAACTTCTTGGAAAACAGATTGGCCATTTCTTCAGAACCTACTTCAGAATGAATTACTCTGGGCTAGCGGAGTATCCTGACTTCTTTGCTGTATTCCTTATATTGCTTTTATCAGGTAAGACACATATATGGCTTCATTTATGGTGGTTGTGATGTCAGTGTTTCTTACAGACAAAAATGCTAAATTGTAGTTTGTGTTTTATAAGAAATACCTTAATAATGTCTGAGATGTTTAGATGTGCATGTGTGTATTCACACAATGACTTTGGGAATTAAATTTATATAATCTAATTTCATGTGTACCCTCCTTTTTTTTGAAGATGAGACATGAAATAATCACTTGTCAGTACTTTTTTATAAAACTCATGATAGAGATTGATGATAACAGGAAAAGTAAGTGTTTTATGTGGGTTTTATGGCTTTATTGTTAGTGAATGCTTTCAGAGGGACCTTGAGGTTAAGCTCTGTAGTTTGGTAATGTGATGTGCTCTCCTTAAGTCACGTATTGTGCATGTGGTAGGTATTTGTAAGGTGTTTTTTTCCCTCTAAATAGTTAACTTACTCCATATAAAATAACTCTACCCTTTTTAAATCTTCAAAAGAGTTGTCTAGCGTAGAACTTGTTTGAGCTAAAGGGCACTCCTTGGTACTGGTGTGGCCCAACAGACTGGTTTGAAACCTGAGTAAACCTTTCATGACTACTCCACTCAGTTCTGTTTCTTTTACATCTTTACTCATGTATCATGTCTTTAAATCACAAAAATTGACACCAGCTTTTTGAGGGATTGGAAAGCCCCAAAATACTGCAACTTATTTGCATGTTTGCATTTAGCAATTGCTTTCCACAAGGAAACATTCTTACTGCCACCAGGAGAGAAGGAAGCAGTATGTGTATTTTAAAGCGTATAGTTTGTTTGCAGCCCAGTAGTACAAGTATTTCTGTATTCAGTAGAGATCTTACCCATATCTCAGATATTTGTTGTGCTCCATCTCTTTTTAGATCAAACAACAGCAGGACCATTTCTTCTCTGGAAAGTAAAACTGTTAAGTTGTATGGGTATAACCTTCTGTTCTCTTATTCTGTTACGAGGGGCTTTTTTGGACTCACTACTTGGGAAAATATTTCCATTCCACTCCTAATGCTAGAATGAATGCCCAGTGCATCCTAAACTATTATTAGTTGTCTGTACAGATAAACATGAGCTCCTACAGTAGTAAGCCTTAATTTATGGATGTGCTTGTATCTTCATTTCTTCTGCCTCTTTTGGTTTTGTTTGTTTTGTTAGAAGAAAGCAGTGAACAAAAAATACATGAGATGCTGAAATCCCTTATTGAAAAATGTTTGAGAACTACATTATTTAAAAGATTTAGGATGCAGCTACACTGTGAGTCACATCACAGTGTAGGTATTCCCAAGATGACTCAACACCCATGCTTCCAGAAATTTTACCCAAAATTTTTAAGTGTTTGTCATATGGTCACTATTGTAAGCCACAAGAAAGTAGCAAAAGTGGAAACTTCAGGAAGTTAATTGTACAGTTTTAAGAGTAGACTATTACTTAAATGCATTAATTTTATAGAAGTTTTAAAAATAAATGCCTTGAGATTTAGAAGAATTTCATACTTGCAAACAGAACATACTTTGTGAATTATCAGCATTAACAGTTGGTGCTGAGGCCCCTGTGTCTGAACTTAGGAAGAACAGGGAGTTTACTATACTAGCGTTAGTCCAGCATCCTGCCAGGCTTGTGGTTCAAAGGTGCCTGCAGGACCAGTTCAGACCCTTTTGTCTTCGGGAGTGATGGGACTGAATTTGGTATAGCTGGAATGGACCTCTCATTTTCACCTCCTCCAAAAGAAGGAGGAAAAAACCACCCTTTTGAAAACCAGAGCACTCCACAAACCAAACTATAAAATGCTAGTGTGGATGCTGCCATCTTGTATCTGTTTTCTCCATTGCCATTGCTTCATCCTAACATCTGTAGTAGATAGACATTCTTGGTAGAAGAGGAACTGTTTCTCCTGTGGTTCTCCACTGCTCCTGAGTTTTCATTTGTGTCCTGTCTTTTCATCCTCACAATCATTCCTTCTTCATTTCTCTTGTGCTTGTGCTGCAGATTACCTCTCTAGGTCTCTCTGCAGAGCAGCTGAACCGCCAGTAAATTAACTGGGTGGAATTCACCACTGTTGAGAGGAGGGGTGGTAGGGATTGCTCAGGGCTGTATAGGCTAAGCATGATACAGTAATTGGATTCTGAGCTGTGCAAAGCTGAATCACAGGGGTAGCAGATGATATTTTACAGAAAATGTTATGTGCTACGCACAAGGGAAAGACCACAGAAATCTGGTTTGTTGGGATTTTTCCCTACAAAAAGGATTTTAAAAATGTACATGACTATGTTTCATACTGTATTAGGCTGATTGGACACTGCTTTTTTCAGAGAAACTAAGCTAAAGGAAGCATACACCTATTTCAAAAAAAAATGCCCTTGGGAAAGAAAACTTGAGTAGCTTATGTGATAATTTCTGTGCTATGATAAGATACCAAATATCTCATTAGCAGAGTTGGACATTTTTTGGACATTATCTTGAGAGGCTTAAAATTTTCAGACTTAATCTCTAAATAATGAGGCAAAGTATGTATGTGATATTAGTGGAAACGCTTAGAGTGCAAAGAACCTGTGGAGGCTTTCCCATTGTATTTAATTTTTCCTGATCTGTTCACTGCCTGCTCTTCCATTAAACTGTTAGTACACTTACAGTTATTACAAATCTAACTAACAGTAGGATCCTGATGGAGTAACTTTCAGATTGTTTTGGATTCAATTATCTTAAAGGTCCCTTCCAACCTTAACGATTCTGTGATTCTATATGGGTTCAAATTCAGCCAGGCGAGATTTAGGTTGGATATTAGGAAAAATCTTTTCACTGAAAGGGTTATCCAACATTGGAATAGGCTGCCCAGGGAGGTGGTGGATTCACCATCCCTGGAGGTGTTTAAAAAAAGGGTAGACATGGTACTTGAGGATATGGTTTAGAAGTGGTTTTTGTCAGGTTAGGTTAACGGTTGGACTTGATGATCTTAAAGGTCCCTTCCAACCTTATCGATTCTGTGATTCTAAATGCACTACTGTGCAACCTAAGGCATGTGTATTTTTTATCAGTCTTTTTTCTAGAATCTCTACGAATCAGTGTTTATGAACAGGAGGTGTCTGTTTCTTTTAAAGGTTTTATTAATGAGTTAGTAAATGGGACTCTCACTCTATGGTGGATATGCCCTGAAAAACTTAGAGTGAACAGATCACATCATTAATGTAACAATTTTGATTATTTTATTAATCTAATGAGTAATTGTTCTGTACAGAATAGATTCTACCAGTCTATTTTCACTAAGCATAGAATTCTTATACCTATTTTTGCTCCATTGCACAAAATAGAGGTATGAATTGGAATCTCAGAAAAGCAGTAACAATTGATTAAAATACTTCTAAATATTTCAGGAATATAATCAAAGAAGCTTTTTGTTTTATGGTTTCCAAAACCTTTGCCTATTGCCATGCTGTCAAGGAGTCTTGTAAATTGGTGTTACTGCTTTTTAAAAGTATAAAATCTAGTGCCTTTTTTTAGTATTATTCACAGTACTTTCATGTATGTCTTCTTTAAAATGCCACTTTATTAGTTTACGGGACTATTCACATCTATAAATATTTTTATTTTATAGGTCTTTTATCCTTTGGAGTAAAAGAATCTGCATGGGTGAATAAAATTTTCACTGCTATTAACATCTTGGTCCTACTCTTCGTTATGATTTCTGGTTTTGTGAAAGGAGATGCTGACAACTGGAAAATAAGTGAAGAATATCTCATAAACCTTACTGCAGCAACAGAGTAATTGTTTCTTTTAATCAATTTACTTGCTCATATCCCAAGCAGGTTTATGTTATACTTGCTTTTCTGGTATTGCAGATAGTTGTATTAACCAACAGCTTTGTTCCTGGGAATGATAAAGTTTTTATCCCCTTAAAAATAGTTTTTTATTTTCTTGTTTATAGTTTCCTTTAAAAAATCATCTTATTTCAATACTCTTGTCTATGGCCATTTGAGAGGTTACTGGTTTCTTGTCCTTAAGCTATGTATTAACTGCAGTATGTGAGTATGACAGCAAGAGTTGCCTGTACTATTAGTGTTTTCATATGTCTCGCGGCAAACTGCAAAGTGAGTTAGATGATAGTTACTTGATTCGGGTGTTCTTCCATTTACTATTATTTTTGTCTGCCTTACAAGCACTGACATAAAAATGTCATCTTGTGCAGTTTTGTAAAGCAGAACTTTGTCCTGATGAGCATTTTAACATGTTTTTCTGGAGTCGTAGGGGAGAAGGATGCATGTGTTTGTCCTGCCAATAATAAAAAAAAATAAGTTCTTTTTGTGCTGTACTTTTGTTCTTTGTAGAAATTGCTCATCCTATGAGAATGTGACAAGTATATATGGGAGCGGTGGCTTTATGCCATATGGTTTCACAGGAACATTGGCTGGTGCTGCGACCTGTTTTTATGCTTTTGTAGGATTTGACTGCATTGCAACAACTGGTATAGTATTTATATGTCTGTGTATATATGTATAAGTATATATGTTTCACATGCTTTTTTTTTTTTTGTAAAAGAACCCCCCACAAACAACGTAACAACCTGTCTGCTGTTTGTCCTTTGCTTTCTCCTAAACCTCCTTTAGTACATGTAGAATGAGTCTTGAGTTCATTCCAGAATGTGGCTGTCGTTCTGGGAGGAAGGAGGAGATTTTACTTATTTTATTCCTGTTCTAAAGAAATTAATTGTTGCTTTCTAAGTCTGGGAAGTGCTTAGTACACATTTTTTTATGCCCAAATCATGTTAATCACCTGCTCACTTTCACAGTTCTCTGAGATGGGGTAACTCTCCTAAAGGCTGGCTTGTGTATGGCTGATAGGGAATCAGAGAATCACATAAGTACATTGAACTTATAAATACCAGGTAAATAAATAGAAGTGATGGGCTTTGAGTACTCTAAATACAGAATGTCCTTTAGTTTACCTCTATTTTTTAATGCTATTTCTGGCAACAAAATACTGAGGTTTGTTCTGTGTCAGCTTTTTTTATACAGATTTTTAAAACTTCTATTACAATTATGATTCCCATGGCTTAGATTAACAAACAGTTTGTCTTTGATGTTGTCTTTTAAAGATGAAGGTGGAAATGAAGAATTTTTGGTGGGGCGTGTTTTTTTTTTTTTCTTTTTTCAGGAGAAGAGGTCAAGAATCCTCAGAAAGCCATACCCATAGGAATTGTGGTGTCCCTGCTTGTCTGCTTCATGGCCTATTTTGGGGTTTCAGCTGCCCTGACACTCATGATGCCGTACTGTCTACTAGATGAGAAAAGTCCTCTGCCAGTAGCATTTGAATACGTTGGATGGGGTCCTGCAAAATACGTTGTAGCAGTGGGATCCCTCTGTGCTTTATCCACAAGGTAAAGACATTGAAACACTAATTTTATTGGCAAAAGCTGATGGATAATATATGACATTTAAATCTATGCTCATGCATTCATTTTGAAGGCTCAGTTCATGCAAAGGATTAGCAATAAGTATTATAAGCAAGTTTTAGACTAAAGCAGGTCTTGATCACAGCAGGTGCATTAATTTAAGTTCCTTTTTTTAAACTGTGCTGTTATTGAACTCTACCTCTTTGGCTTATTACCCAAAAGTTCTTTATTAAAATATGTATTTTCAGACATATGACCTGCAAGTTATCTTTATTAACTGATAAAATAAACCCCACCCGTTTTGTCCTTTCTTGCTGTCCACTCCCAGTGACTGAGCAGCTTTATGGGCTCTGTGTATTTGCAGGCAAAATTGAAGAGATGATTAACTAGCTCCACTCCTCATCCTCGTTGCCTCTCTCTGTTTTCCTCCAGTAGCCAGTCTGTCTTCTGACATCATCCCCTCCTGTCATTTCTGTGTGGGTATTTGAGAAGTAGAAAATATGATCATGTATTCCCCTTTATGAAACTGTGGATGTAACCTTACCTTAACGTGTTATTTTGATTAAAAAGATCAGGGAGGGCATGAGATATATTAGTATGTATTCATATATATTACACCCCAATTCTAATGTGGTATAAACACTTTCATAGAATAGAACATTGCTTGATACTTGAATTCAGGGATAGAAAAATGCTGATGCCAGTCTTCTACATGAGCTTATGTAGGTAAGGAGTCATTTATGTGAGTTTAAGTGGTAAGAATACTGGCTGCCTTTCCACCAGGGAAAATGACATGCCTGTTTAAGCACTAATGCTAACAGTATTCTGAGATAACCCTGTAAGCATTAGCTTGAAGATGAGCACACTGACTGTGGACAGTGGTTTAAAGGAAAGGAATATTTTGATGTAGGAGGGGATAGAAAAAGGAAATAGTTCCAGAATGACATTAAAAGAATTGTAAGGCTGACTGAAGAATGCCATAGTTACACAGTTCATTCTGGGATTATAGTTATTTTCTATCTAGTTGTCACGGTCCCCTCACTTTGGACGGTTTTACTGAATTTTTCCTCTATATTGATAAACAGTAAAAGTTATATATAAGCAGAAACTAGATTAAAGAAATTAATAACTGGAAAACAAAATGAGCTAAGATGGTAAAATGTTTTTACCAGTGTATTCTGAAGAATTATATTTACTTATATGGAGATGTTAATCTTTCAGCCTGTTGACTGATGACAGTTTAGAACAAGACAAAGGAAATTGTATTTCATATCACTCATTTTAGAGGTATAATTAAGAAAAAAGGTTGAGATCATTGCTTTTGGTCCATATAGTTACCTCTTATTATGTTATGTTGTGAACTTCTTTCCTCAGGGAAAAGATGTTTAATATTTCTGTTATTTAAATGAATGTACTTAAAGAGGGGTAGCATAAATAAATTCTACAAAGCCACAACAGCAAAAAAAATGGGCAGTGGATTTTAATAGTATCCTTATTTGAAAATCAGTTGTCACCCTGATTTAGGAAACATTCTTTTTTGGAAGGGGCATTGCTTCATCAAAATCAGTTCACATGTAATGAAACTTATCTCATGTGTGTCTAACCTTAGCACTTGTGGCTCACAAGCATTACTGGAGGTACTTAGCATCTGTGGTATGTAAAAGCTGTGCCTTCTGTAAGTGATATAGTCGATTCCCTGGAGTAAGAAAGGCAACCATTCACCTGTTTAAAAACTCACGTGCTTGCTGCAGAAGTTACAATGGCTATGATTTTGCCTTTTGTCCTTTCAATGTTTTTGGTTTTGTTAATTACAGTTATTTTGCTTTGAGGGAAACAAACCACCTAATTTAAGAAATATCTTTAAAAAAAGCTTCATGTTATCAACAGTTTGAAAGCTTTCTGTGTTCTGCTAATAACAAATCTAAATTAATTAGCTTTACTTTGTCAAAAAAAAAAAGAAAAAACAAAATCACAATCTTAATGAAGCTTGGCTAGAGGTGCTTTAATTGAAAGAAATAATGTGCCAAAGTATAACTGTATGGTGCTTACTTTGAATTACTGTTAATTAGCAGCTTTACATGGAAATGTGGAGTGTAAGAGATGCTGCTAATGCTTGTTGATTTGCTACTGCTGACTGACAGACTTTCTCCAGGAATACTAAAGCTTAATTGCATAGTTAGTGGGACCTGGAACATGTTCCTTGTCCACTAATACCCAAGAACTACAGTGATGGCAAGAGTAATTTTGCTGATTTGGATTTTCTCTGATGAAGCAATTCTATTACCTAAATTAAAAAAAAAAGCTATCGACTTTGCAGGGAAAAAGAAATTTCTATTTGTGTCTGATCTGTAGTATCTTCGGCTATGGGGCTTTCTGGTTTTGTCTTACAATCAAAATTTTGTTTCTATACATGCCATTAATTAACATTGTTTATCTTGTCCATGATACAACTCTGCATGAACTGTGTTTGCCATGTTGCATGTGTTTGCTTTTTACTCAGTCTTCTTGGATCCATTTTCCCAATGCCTCGTGTAATCTATGCTATGGCGAAGGATGGGTTGCTTTTCAAATGTCTAGCTCAAATCAGTTCCAAAACGAAGACCCCACTAGTTGCTACTCTATCGTCTGGTGCAGTAGCAGGTGAGACTAAGAGTTGATCCTTGTAAAGAAAGGTGCTCTGCTAAACACGTTGCATATATGGAAATAAACTACTGTTGTGCAGCTTTGATTTGCTTTGGACTGAAATGATCAAATCTGATTGTTGCCAGGTAAAGTAGGCTACCAGTGAACTTTTCTCTACCACAGATTTTGTATTTGTTGGTTAATCTCAAGTGCTTTCAAAGCCTAGGTTCAACATAAACAACAAGCCAAAACTAAGAACATCAGTCACCCAAACAAAAAAACAAGAGCAGCAACACAGAGCCTAAACCCATTAACTTTTCCAAGCTTTCTTTTTGTGTAGTTGGGTTTACCAGTAAAGCATTGTGCTTTTAATAACCTGTATTTGAACTATACATTTTTCTGTTCTAGTCTTCTCGGCTCTATGTTCCCTTTGCCCCGAATTCTGTTTGCCATGGCACGCGATGGTTTACTCTTTAGTTTTCTTGCCAAAGTGAGTAAGAGGCAGGCACCAGTTTCTGCCACCTTGACAGCAGGGGTCATCTCTGGTAAGCTCTCAAAGCCGGTGTTACTTAAAACTGAGATTTGAACACTCTATGCACGTGCATGGTACTTTATATTTTTGAAAAGGGCTGCTTGTTAACTTCCCTTGCATGTACAATGGGAATAAAATTACCAAGCAATCGAAGGGTGTAAGATCTCCAGATCATGCCAATCATGGTGGTGGTGGTGATGTCCTTAATGTCACAGAATTCAAAGTGATTTTTTTTTTTATTTTTTTAATATTGGCCTCTTGTATTGTGAATAAGCTTGTTACTTAATCTGGGTCCCTTAGGCTGATGCTCTACTTACAGGGTTTTCTTGTCTGATGTGCACCTATATATTTATCACAACTGTAAGGGGGGGAGGGGGGAATAACTGTCACATTTTTTATTATGAGACATGAGTAAAAATTTCTGCATTTGCAACAGGATCAACTTTTGTGTAAAATACAAAGATGTTTAAATTTTCTTCTAAAGAGAAAGGATTCTGGTTTTGTATAGGCTTACCAAATTGTGGTTGAGGGGTACGTGTGTGTGTTGGGGAGTTTTGTGTGTATGCACATATATGTATGCACATACATGCCCACCTACATTTTAGCAAAACAGCATTTTAGGAGCTGTTGCCAACTCTTAATGTTTCACAAACACAAATTTTTAACATACAACTGTTTCACTTTTGTCCGTATTTCTTGCAGAGATACATGTAGTTGTGCCCAAATTTCACTGTCATTTCAGTGGGATGTCTACCCAGGAAAACTGGAAGCTCTAGAAGTACTTAACTCAAAGGCCAATAAATAAGTTTTTAAAAGTAATTCAAATATGAAATACATGCCTTATAAAATTTAGCAACCCTGGCTAAAATTGATACCAAATAAGAGGTTCACAACTGAGACTAAAATATTATTATTTAGAGTCAGGGTCATCTTCAGATGCCACAAGACTGGAACTGCTCACACTGTGTACTTGACAATAATGTGGGAAGGCACAGTCATTGTCTGGATAGTTGCCACATGAAGCATTATTATCAGTTCTCTTTTCTTCAGTCAGAATACAACTAAATTGCTTAGAATTACTTTTGTTGTTTTGACTATATTATTTGAATTTCTGTTATTGACTTTTTCCCCTGTAATAATCTAGAAGGGCAGTTATGTGGGTTGAAATGAACATCTTTATGTGAAATCACAGTAATGATGAGGAGAAAGAAAACCACGTTACCCAGCTGGTAAATTGATAAAGTTATACAGCCCTGACTATAGCTATGCAGCAGCCATCACTTCGACTGCTTTTAGACAGTTTAGGGAATTTGGTGTGTCAACAACTTGCCTGAAGACAGCTTTATCTACTGCTAGAGAAGGAGACTTTTCTTCTTCTATTTTTTAAAAGATGCATATTTGGTAACTTGTGGTCATAAATAGTTTTGCCAGATTGGTTACAGATGTATGCAACAGCTTCTATAATCTGATTTTTCTATTCATTCATAGCATGGGTAGTTTCATAACTTTAAGAAATGTTAAGGAGATTAGATGTTTTGCTCCTTAATTAAAGTTATCAGGTCAAGACCACAGCTGAGGCAATTGTCACATATTATTAATGTGACTTACCTTCTCACATGTGGTAATGATGACTGCAAAACTCTGCACATAGCGAAATGCTTTGGTGTCAGTCCAAGGTTTCTTCGCCATAAGTTGATCTGCTGTTCTTTCTTACAATTGGAGCCGAATTAAGAGAAATGGGAAAGCAATGCTGTGTCTTTTTTTCTCTTAGTCAGAAACTTAGAGGAATTCTTCAGTTTGGTTGTAACGTAAAAGAACGTTCAGGGCTACAAGTAGCCTTTCGAAGCTAGAATTAAAAATTAAATATAGCTATTGTACATGACGTTATAGTAGGTTCTGTTGTTCCTCAGCGTTGCTTACCTATGCTCTTTTGAGCACGCAAAGCAGTGAGGTATTTAGAAATCTACCCCGTAAATGACTTCTTGGATTTAGGGACATCCACCATCATTAAAGAAAACAGGATGGTCTTCCTTCCTTCATTGGAAAAGACAATTTACAGATGAAATAAAACTTCTGTAACACAGCAGTCTTGTTTTCAGAAAGTCACATTCTGCTTTCTCCTTCAGGATGAAATAGCAGGGGAATGCGTGTTTGTGTGTTTGTGCACTTAGACACCTGTCTACAAATATATTAGCAATCACATAACATAAATATTATAAGTTTTTCTGAATACAGAAAAAAATGTGTGTACATATACATACAGTGTATAAAGGCTACGTTTAATGGTTTCTTTTGATGTTGAAATTACTGGTGATTCAAAACATTAAGTATTTTTAGATTCTTTCTGCACCTTAATGATGTTAATAAAATACAAAAATTTTAAGAGGTTCTTTGACCACATATATTTCAAATCAATTACCGTTAGCCTTTCTTTTAGTGATGGCTTGTGCCAGTTTCTTTATGAGCTCTGTGTGTCTGTGTGCAAACAGCATAGACAAAAAAAGACATTCCAGAATCTCAGAAATGTGCATTAGCCTTTATAAGCACAAAGACTGCTATACTTACTCTCAGTATCGTAGAAGTTTCTGCCTCTGATTTCAGTGATCTTAAGAATATTAATTTCTGTGAGATTTTGCTGGCCTTTTGTGAAGGCCACTTGAACTTTACTTTTTTGGGGGGGTAAGGTAATCAATTTTTAAAAAAAACACAAAACTATTTTATTTGAGACAACTCCTGAAAGTCCTCATTACATAGAGCTCTTCCTCAGCTCAGCAGAAATTGTGTATACTGGCGCCTTACTGGGTCAGATCATTTTTCCCCAGTTTTGCAGGGGGATCCATCCTCTCGGCTTTGGTGAAGTTCTGTTGCAGGATATGAACCTTATTCTATAAAAATGTATTTTTTCTGTGGCCCCAATTCAACAAGCCATGTGTGCAAATACTTATGTCCAAATAAGTCCAATATGAATTGCTTGATTATGCAGCATGACCGTACAGCTCATCAGTGCGTGTCTATATGAATGAGATTCCTAACTGTAGGGAATTAGGTTTGGGAATGTTGGTGATGCCTTAAAAAATGTG
Organism: Ibidorhyncha struthersii; assembly: GCA_013398815.1. NCBI lineage: Eukaryota > Metazoa > Chordata > Aves > Charadriiformes > Charadriidae > Ibidorhyncha > Ibidorhyncha struthersii. Next base: position 195,624 of record VZSZ01011700.1, read on the forward strand.
TTTTTAAGGATTACCATGTTTTCCCTCATATTGCTGTCAGTAAAACAATGTAAAGTTATCCTGCGGACAGATTTTAAAATCACAGCTCTTAATATGTCTTAATATCAATCTTAGCACTTATGGTTGGACTTGATGATCTTAAAGGTCTTTTCCAACCAAAACGATTTGGTGATTCTATGATTCTGTGTCAGCCTCATACAAATTTTGCATTTTATTTTCTTTTCTTTTTTAGCTATAATGGCATTTCTGTTTGACCTGAAGGCTTTAGTGGACATGATGTCTATTGGTACACTTCTTGCTTATTCACTTGTGGCAACCTGCGTCCTCATTCTTAGGTGAGTCAAAACCATCCTGTGTTCTATTTTGTGTTGGTCAGTACATAAACAGAAGTGCTAGATAGCTAAATGTTTTAAATTAGCTGTACACATATAAATGATTACTAAGAAGCAGTGACCCATCAAAGAAAACAATGATATATTGTCATATCAGTATAACAGTTATTCAAGTCAAAGCTTCATGTGAAATCTAGGCACCTTTTATTTTCCAGAAGATGTACTCGTCCAAGCATTAGTCCCAAAGGTACCAGATGTAAGCTTGTGTACAAAATTCAGTGAATGATATTTTGATAGGAATATGATCTATGCTATACATCAGGCCTCTTACATTGTGGGGGCTGTATGTGAAAGGTGTAGATGTTCTAGGTAGTTCACAGGATGAACAAGTCCCAGTTTACCCTAGTCAGATACTTAAGACCACACAAATGTTTCAAGATGTGGTAGACCTAGAAAAGAGTGCAAATATTATCTCTTAACGAGTGAGATTATACCTACTTGTCCATAAAACTCTGGTATCTGTTCTGTTTATAAAGCTATGGAATAATATGGATATATTGGTAGCTACAGATCACTTCATTATGCATTGCTCTTTTTAGTGTTTATTAATTCAGCTCAAATTCAATGTTGCAATAATTTCCACTTGAAGAGAGAAGACTATTTTATCCCATATTGACTTACTTAACATATATATTTTTAAAAATATGCGTAAATTCTAACAAAGCAGATGTAAAATTTAAGTTTATGCCAGTTAGTAGGCCACTTACAGTACAGGAAGCAAGTCAGAAAGAAGCTCCCCTACCCTTTCCCTGCCATTGGCCACCAGACCCTGTCCCCTCTTTTTGTGTGAGACTGGTCATTTATCTGACCCATTGGTGAATTCACATAGCTTAAAAAACTGCCCAAAGAAATCCCAAGACAAACCCAGCAAAAAAGCGAGTTGCCAAAGTTTGTTTATATATGATCGTGGCTAATAATATATGCTGTTGCAGTGCAGTTATAAATTGAGAAATTCTAAATCTGTACTGCAAAGAATTTAGTATTTAAATACATTCCTAGAGTCATATTGCTTCAAATGCCAAAGTAAGCTTATTTTTTTTAATATCCTGTTTTTTTTTTATGCATAGGTACCAACCCAGTTTAACCTATGAGCAACCAAAATATTCTCCAGAAAAAGCAGCTTTGGCTGCATCTGAAAAGGAATCTGCAGTAAGTGAATCACAGATAAATATGATACAAGAGAATCAGTTCAGTCTTCAGGCCTTGATTAATCCATCCAGTTTACCTACCGAGCAGACTGCAACTACCGTTAACTTTTTGGTGGGTCTCTTAGGTAAGTATTCAGCTGTCCAAACTCATATAATGCATTACCATAAATAATGGAATTTTATTGAAGACAAAATTAAAAATCTAGTGATAACATGCCTTCTTTCAGCCATAATTAATGTGACATTCTGCAGAATGCTTTTATACTTCTTGATTGATCTAATCTGCAGTCTACTACATTTTCCTTTAATTGAGCATTTTCATGATAACATTTCATACTGAAGACCTGCTATCACTGTTCTTAAAAGTCATGTCCTTTTCAATGCAGAGATTAAGTGACCTTTTTCCCATTCCCATCATTCTTTTTTTTTCACACAGCTTTCTTGGTTTGTGGCTTGAGTGTCCTCACTACTTATGGGATTGATTTCATTGCTAACTTGGAGCCCTGGAGTATTGGCCTTCTTGCTGTACTGGTGGTGTCCTTCATAGTTACCATTCTCCTCATCCAAAGGCAGCCTCAGAACCAGCAGAAAGTGGCCTTTATGGTGAATAACATACTCTCTATGTTTTTCTGTAATGAGAGGTTTGGATGGATGCTAACAAGTGGGAAAGGGGCAGCGAGAGAGAGATGATCCTTTTTCAGGCAGTCTTTCATTACTGAACTGCTACTATTGCAGGTTTTTTGGTGGAGGTAAGGGTAGCAGATGCTCATGACTGAATCATCAGCATACGCAGTCCAGTCCAGATCTTCTCAGATCTACAGAAAGGGTTTAATTGCCCACAGATTGAAATGTGACATACCTAGGACCATGGCTGCAGAAAATGGCTGTACCACTGACACTTGTGTGAACAGCTACTATTACAGCTAGTGGATCTGACAGCACAGATCTTCCAGGTATTCTTTTCGACACATCCCCAAAGCGCACACTGCTGAGACCCAAGTAATTTTAGACCTCAATTGAAGCGCTTAGAAACTGGAAGATAATTCAGAAACTGATTAGTGGGCAGTCACTTCTCTGTGCTGCGTGCTGTGGTTTGGACCACAATACAGTTTGTACCTCCCAGAGCATACGCCTTTCATTTTGAGCTTTCACTTATGTTCTAAGATCAGTTATTTAATGGAATTAATGAAGTATAGTGATGAAGGTCAAGAAATCTGGTGGAATTGTGGGGGCAATTAAGAAAGAAGGAATATATAAAAATATACAAATAATATTTTTCAGCTGTAGACTCAGGAATTCATTAGTATATGTTCAGCATAAATGGGAAACGTTTTCTTCACAGCCTTAGAGAATATATTTTTAGAATAATTTATTTTAAAAGTTTAAGATATGTAGAAACCAGTGGTTAAACCCAGTGAGAAAGAAAATCTGTTTCAAGAAAAAAATATTCTTATTCGTTTTAGCGACTAGATGTATCACCTCTAGTTTGTGTTGTATAACTGAAGTGTGACATGCAAGAAATTATATTTAATGCTACAGACATATTAAAAATTTCCTTTTAGGTTCCACTATTGCCATTTTTGCCATCATTCAGTATCCTGGTAAATATTTACCTGATGGTACAATTAAGTGGAGACACTTGGATCAGATTTAGCTTCTGGATGGCACTTGGTAGGTATTTCTGTTCATTTCAATCGCCTCTTCAGCTAGGACTGATGAATCCCATCTTAGAACATTTTATTCTCTTCCTTTAAATACTTGAACAAAAGCCACAACTGTGTTTTAACAAGTCGGATGATATTTCTGATCAAAACAAGAGCATGCCTCAGAAGGGGTATTTATATACAGTCAAAACTGTAAATACAGTTTTGAGGTAATAGAAGAAATCAAAGTTATAGGACTAATTCCAATAAGCCACAATTTTTATTTCCTAGTAAGTGTAGCTAAAATTTTGCAGAACCTGTCTGTAGCAGTTTTTTTCTCAGTACATCAGTCATTCTCCTTTAAGATATGGAAAATTGTATTAATTCCATCTAGACATTAATTAGAGATAGTACTTTCCATGGGCTATTAAGAGCATTCAGTTACGCAAAAGTAATGCACTGCAATTTAGTGCCTGCACTTTCCATAGAAACAGGGAAGACCTGAAGCATGAGCTCTAATTCAGATAACTGAAGAAGAAACTTGTTTTGGAAAATATGTTCAGGCAGAGGGAAATAACTAACTACTTTCTGATGCACTACTTCCCTGAAAACCCTATTACACTTTCTTTTTTCCTTTTGGAAGGCTTCCTCATTTACTTTGGTTACGGCATCAGGCACAGTCTTGAAGGCCATCGTAGCGATGGAGATGATGATTCTTGTTCAGAAAATAGTGGGCTGCAAGAAAAGAACCCTGTGGAAGAAGTAGATGAACCTGAAAATGCAAATGAAAGTGATCAATTTCTTGCAAAGGAGAGGACAAGTGAATGTTAATCTATGCAAACACACAAGTGTTTTAAACCTTTAATTGACATTTTACTTGCGGACTGAAATTTCAAAAGCTTTCTGCCAACATTGTGCCTCTTGAAAGTGTTTACTACAAGGCCTGGCTGATATTCTGGACAAGCTGCTAATCCATCTTCATCATTTCAGAACTGACAGCATGGAGATTAATATTTAAATTAAAAAACAAGCAAGAGAAGTACCCTTTGGCAAGCAAGAATTTGGATACAGTTTGAACTGTCACCCAAGATCACTGGCAATCACAAAATATGAAGAATTTTAGAACTGCCTCCAAGAAGTTATAAATATTTGACACCGCATTGTGAACACAAGTGCCTTTCTTACCTTCTTATCTCTGTTACGTCTTTTGGTCACAATCTAATAGCTCTATTTTTTCTACAGAAGTAATTCTTACAGGAGATAAATTGCAGACAGGCCTGGAAAGTATTTGCAAAATGAATGGTAATTGTACAGATCTGATACTTTGCAAAAATAGAGGATCATATATTTAAACAAAACCAATAATTACTTACCGTTACTAATCAGTAGTCATGGAGAACTCAAACAGTGAAGATACTTCAAAGGCTTTTAGTCCCTTTAAATAGTATTCAAGATTTCTACTTACATGAATTCCTTTCCTTTCAGAGATGCTGTGTGTATAAAATAATAATCCCAAAAGGAGTTAATATTGTTTTATGAAAAAGCATCTGGGAAATAATCTGTTGGTCACAGTATTGACAGTGACGTTTGTATGTGATTTAACAAGCATTGTGCTTTTGATTTCAGAAGGGCCAGGATTTTATCCCAGAATACATAATTTGGTACTCACATACAGCAGTGATCAAGTTTTATTTATTCCCCCTATACTTTCTTCTCTTTTATCATGTGCCAGAGCTGATATTTCTGAGATTAGTTATTACATGTTGCTTCTCCCCAGAAAAATTAATGCACGAAATCTCAGCCTTCTTTTCAGATGGACAGGGAGGTTAAAAAAACAGAGACCCATCCTCATCGAAACAGTATTTCAGTGCTTCACGAAGCCTTAAACATATGTTAGCACAGCAGTTTCTCGTGAGCCAAGCCTACATCCACAAATCCATTCATGTGGGTAGGATGTCCAAATGCTAATTCATGTAAAGTACCAAATTGTTGCAGCAGTGCTGGGTGAACAACTATTTTAAAAGCTAGTGAAAATGGAAACTGTTCTTTCAACATAAAAGTCATGTTACCTGTCAAAGGCACCCAGTTATTTTACCACTTTTTCTCAGCAAGTAATAGGCTCAAGTGCCATGATGGATTCCACAATATGGAGTTATTTTGCAAGAATGTGTTTATAAAAATAGCTTCCCTAAAGTAGGAACTGTCTTGGATTTTGTCACAGAGAGTTGCAATCTGTTGCCGGTACTAATTATTGGTATTAATCTCTGTTGTTAGGTATAAAAACTTTAGATCCCATGAGAGCTATGTTGGTTGACAGTGAAAAGCACCTTATGTTTTGTAATAGCTGGAATTTCACAAAAAAAAAAAAAAAAAAAAAAGAAAAAAAACTAGTTAAGCTGCTTCTGTCTCTCTCCTGTTCTTTTTCACAGCAATCGATTCACGCTCTTTAATCTCAAAATTACTTCTCTTGCTGCAAGAGAGTAGCATGCCTAAATGTTAAAGGGCAGAAGGAGAAGCACTTCTCGATAGAGAACCCTGCAATGGGCTGAGATTCCACGGTGGAGCAGATCTGAGGTTTTTAGCCTGATCCCTTCTCCTCAGCTTGAAGTGGGAGGAGAGGGTCCTGCTGAGGTGGCAGCAGCGAGCGGACAGATGTGCGCTGTTGCACCAGTGGCCTCTACTGGCTACTCAGCGTTTGGAGTGGCAATCTGAAAATGTAAGAGGCAAAACACCTACCCCTTAACCGAGGTTCCTGCATATACATCCTCTAACTGCAACTGCTGTTGTCCTAAGGACTGGTCTAGTGATTGGTGGTGCTTAGAAATGGATGGAACATAGAGGATAAGGAGAAACTATAGGGTAGGTGGCAGTGGGATACTGGTTTTTAATAAATCATAATCCATCCAGAACTGATCATGTTATAGCCACTTGTTTCCAAAATTCATCATTGTTTACAAGACTCAAATCTCATATTAGACTAATACTAGTAGATCATATGCTAAGTAAATATTTGGTTGATAGGAATGGATAGGAATTCTCAGGGCAGTTCCCGGAGCTATTAATTTTCAATACCTCTATTCAGTGAATGAAAGAGCTGTCTGTGTCAGTCGGATCTGCTATTTTGATTGTACTTCTCAACTAGGGCCCATTTTTATGCCAAAAATGACAAAAGAACTATATGTTCTTGTTTGAAATATTAGAAATTTAAGACTTTCCAGGCTCTTGAAAGGAATCCAGTATAGTAATCCTTAGATATGTCAAAACAAAGGTTTTATTTTAAAGTAACCAAAAAATTGTATAAATGAATGTATGTTCTGTTGGTTTTAATCCCACGAGTATTTAAAATAGAGAAGCTGATGCTTTTCCTGAAGAATGGCTTCGTTCAGTGGTTATACTTTCAGAGGACATTCTTAACCTGTTCTTGCCCAGTGCTCTTAAATCCTCAGCTGCAAAAAATGCCATTGCAGTGGGAGCAAGTCAGCAGTGCTCAGGCAAAGCTTTTGCATGGTGTCTTTACAAGCCTACAGTGAAACCCAGCTCTTTTAAGATTCCTTACACATCTGGGTGTGTGGGAAGCAGAGACTGACTTTTTTTCTATGGTTGCTGATGCCGCACATCAGGTGAGCCAGGCTCCCAAGATGCAAACTGCTGCTGTTCCGTGATGTGCAAGGAAGATCCCGTTCCCTCCCAAGGCCATCATATAGAATGTATGTGTGCACACCTGTCTATATGTTTGCATCTGTCTGACATTAGCCCATAGAGATTTTGATGTACTGATGAAAATAATTTCTATACTGCACTGGAATTTGCCTTTGAAGGGATACTGTCAAAATAATAAACTTCTGACTAAAGCAAGTGCTAGCTAAAGCTTCTGCAGATAATTAGAGAAAGTAAATTTTCCAGCTTATTTACCTAATGAATGTGTCAGCACTTTGGGTGTTGACAGTTTCCCCTTTCATTTGTATGAATATTTCTCCCCCCTTGCTAGAAAAATTAATTATATAAAAATAAAAGAGTGTGCCTGTTCAAATGTTGCTAAGGAAGATGGGAGCAGCTGCAGCACAGGAATTATCCACTTAACTAATGAGATATAAAGTGAAAATAAAGGAAAGTCATTGGGTATTCTCAGTTGCTTCAACTGCGCAAAGCTTATTTATTATATGTGTGTATAGTTAAAGTCGTTATTAGTCAGTAGCTGAGTAAGAATGCAACAAGCCAGAAGTAAGATATTTATGCTAATTTTGGTATGCATTTGTATATGCAGTCTTGAAATTCCAGATGCTTTAGTGGGACTTTGCAGGAGCAGGCCATGTGAAGGACAGCCATGCTAGTCCTTACACAGGAGCCACGTATGAAACAAATCCTTATTTTCTTCTTGTGTTTGCTGCATGTCTATATTTGCCGAGACAGCAGCTGAAAGCACAAGTCTGGTGGAATTAAACTGTTGTTGTTATTTTTTAACATAGTTGTTGATATTGTAAATTGTTTTGTGCAAATAATAATGGTATGTGTTAATACAAAATATCTATTATTGGAGGTAGCTTCTTGGCTTTTTCTTCCTTTGTGGAAATAAATCCTCCAAAACATGTATTTGTGTTGGTACATTCTGGATGTGCCTTTACACAGAGGAATTATTCTTATCTAGTTGGATTTAGGAAAGTAAGCCAAAGCATATTTAAGGGAGAACAAATAAATCTTTTTGTTCTGAGGGATAAGAGATAAGATGACATTTCTGTACAATTAATGTTAACTAAAGTGATCTTCTTGTGGTATTCCAGTCCTAATTCTGCCATAAGAAATTTTATGAGGTAGCTTAGATTTCATTGTCTGTTATCCTGGATGAAACTATTATGTTAATAATTGTATGCTTTTCCCTGCACAACAAATGCTGGTTAGATTCCTGAAATCTGTCACGTTATGTTTGTGTCACCATGTGTTAAAGCCATTTATATTACCTGCTGTTAGAGAATTATCAGTAATAAATGTCAATACTAGTGATACAGGGTTATTTATGTACTTAGGAATTCAACTGTGCCATCCAGAAACTTCAAATGATACAATGAATTTAGAGGCAAAACTTGGTAAAGCTGAAATACATATTCTGTATTTTGTTAGATGATAAATGTACAAGTCTAGCCACCTTCCCCCTAAAATGTATGCAAAGATATGTATATTTTTAAGAAATAAAAGGCATACTGTTTTCATGGAGGTTTTAATAAGTGCCACTATCAGATATGCCGTCAGCATCCTGAGATGCTGAAAGCTGAACAAGCTGGGTGAAATCTGTGACAGTACAGGAAATCTGCGTGGGACCGTGCAATTGTTTTAATCAGGTGTGATGCCTTTGACACTGAGGTGCATTTTGTACAGTAGGAATCTAACTCACATGATGGCTGGTGTGTGTTACTTGATTAGATTAGAAAGAAACTAAAAGCACCTTTTAATGCTCTTGGGCCCTAATTCTTCTCAGACTTGCCAGGAAGTTTGTACAAATTGCAGTATGCTCTTTGAAAGCACTGGGATTACTCAGTGTTAGGCAAATATATATTTTACAGAAACACCAGGTGGTATTTCACATAGTGTAGGATCTTTGTATTTTTTGTTAATTTCCTGTACCTTTAGTATTTCTTTCTGGTACATGTTTTGAGGACCTCTGAATTTTTTAATAGTTGGACCTTTCCAAAGCTAAAAATGCCCTTACCATCTGCTGATCTGTTTTCCATTTCATTTTAGAAATCAAACTCCTTAACATTAGCTAAGTTGAAGGATTTTTTTGCATAGACATGCATTACAAAGAGCTGTGTATATATATATCATTATTTTTATTGTCAGTTGGACAAATTCTGTTGTCGTTGTATGTTTTCATTGAGCCTTGTGCCAGGTGAACTCCAGCTTCACCAAGTTTAGTTGGAGTCAGGACAAAGGGTAAAAGTATTTGAATGTTTAGGAGGGCTTTTTTCTTTTGTTACCAGAAAGTAAAGCATGAAATATGTGTTACGTATCTTTAACAATAATTATGTGTGCATCATTTTAAAAAACATTAGTGTTCATACTCATTTTAACTTTTCTTTTTGTTCATATGTACATTGTAGTGATTATTTCTGTATTATAATGCTGCTGAGCATTTAAAATGTAGATAGAATGATTATGATGCAACTTAAACTACAAATTTATATTCCTTTGAAGTGCTCTACCAAAATGAAAAGTCTTGAATTTTTATGAATGTAAAAATGCTTATATTTAAGAATATGGTGCTTGTTTTGTCACTTTTACAATAGAATTGTAATCAGCAATATTTTTAGTTATCTTAGTTCCAAATTCTGATGGAAATTACATTGCTTATCATTTACTGTAAAATGTGCTTCATGGGATAACAACTGTGCATTTGTTCTGTATTTTTTAAATAAAGCTGAATATCACTTTTATGTACTTCATACAACAGCTCTAACTCTAACCACCACTATAATTTTAGTAAACACTAAAATAATATAGTGGCTTAATAACCATTACTCTGTCAGATATCTAATGTCATGACATTATACAAATCATAACTCATTTAAAATAAGTAACATGATAGCTCGTATGGGTTTTATAGATGGGAAAAAAACAACCATGTTTTATGTTTAAATCTGTTACTTTTCCAGTGGTCTGGAGATGGGGATAGTAGCAGCATTTGTTTCATACTTGCTTCCAAGCACTCAAGAAGTCACTGAAATAGAGAATAACACCCTTTGATTTGGGCGTTTTGTCTTACAGTGCCAAACCAGAGATGATGTTAGGTTTGATTTCCAGAGAGAGTGAGTAGCCCTCGGCGTTCATGGTGCTCAACTTTCTGAAGCAGCAAGCCTTGTCCTGGCAGCATCCAGCCTCAGAGCTGGATGGATAAACTCACAGTTGTCCCCTTTTTCCCTTTTGGGGGAAAAAAAAAAAAAAAAGAGAGAATAGAACTTCCTCAGCTTTGAATAGCACTGTGGGTACATCAGGAGAATAAAAGCACGAGGCAATGGTAACAATAGCCTTGATGCCAAGAAACACACTCCCAGGGCAAGCTTATCATCTGGCACTGGTTTTAAAGACATTTGGGTAGTCATCTTTGTTCACAAACTTAAGAGTAGCTATGACTTTGGGTTTTCTTCTGAGGTATACTACAGCTCTTTTATAGAACTCCTAAAAAGTTTTCAAGTGATTAATAGTCACCTTATCATACACACAGATTACTACGACTGATCTTGAAAATCTTGGTCCCGTGAAGCAGTGCCCACTGATTTAAATGAGGACAAGAGTCATTCTGCAAGTATCACATTTAAAGCATGGACCTGAAAACATGTATTTAAGTTACACGTTTACTCATGTGGAGAACTGGAGTCATAACATGTAGGTTTACAGTAGTTCTGATGACTATAAATGAAAATGTAACAAGCTTTTTGTGCATATCCATTTAAAACTAGGAAACTTATAATTCATAAAATCACTTTCTTTGGATATCTACATAGGAAAAAGGTATATGTCAGCTTAAATATGTCTTAAAATTAAAGCAGTCTGAGTGTTGTTTCCAAGTTCTATTACCATATTTTCCAAAACATACTAATATTTGGAGCTCAGTCACCATTAGATCATTGACCCTGTGTATGAAAGGAAAAGGGAAATTTGACCTAGGGCGGCACATAAGAATTGCAACTAGCAGTTTTGCAGATGATAGGGAAAAAAAACACTCTTCATCAGAAGCAAGAGCTGTGAATATATTACACATCTTTTCAGAGTTATGTCTGAGGTTCATTTTCTTTAAAACAAAGACTGATAACCTTTTCAGTGGTATTCTAACTGTGAAACTGGGAAATAATCTTAGACTCTTAAAATACCCTGTAGCAACAAAAATACCATTTTTCTTAAGTTGTTACAGGTAACGGATGAAATGTTTAGGATATGCTGATACATACTCGGGTCATTGCATAAAACCTCTGAGAAGTTCTAGGCAGAACTGCAATAGGGCTGTGGAATGAAAATGAGATCATGAAATTTCACCACGTTACTCTGCACCTGGGCCCTACTGCCTGCTTTACCACTAACCTGATACTTCACCCGGAGGTATCTGAGCAGGCTCAGGCAAGCAGGTCTCTGAACTCTACGTGTGTGTATTTATGAGGGCAGGGGAGCATTACGAATATCCCTTCTCATTTTTTTGTTACGGATGCAGACAAAGTCTAGACTTCCTTTAAGATCTGTAAATGCTCTCCTCTCACATCTACTCTGGCTCTGGAGCTGTGGTCGGGGACACTATTCCCCATTTACTTTATCCTGATTCATGCTGAAGTGTGGTCTTGTCTACTATGGGGTCTGCCAGTGACCTCTGACAGCCATTATTTTTCTTCCTCCCAGTCCAGTGTTGTCACCTTGCCCTGCAGCCCCTCCAGTCATATTTTCCCCTCCCTTCTCCACGGAAACCCTCAGATTTCAAGAAATGGCTTTTGACAGATCAGTATGGGCATAAACACACACGCAGCAAACAAATTTACCATGTTCATCTCTTTGCAGCGATGGGACACCTGCATCTTCTTGATGTGCTTCACACAGGCATCAGTCATACATGAAGCCTCAGTCACGGGCCATGGAGCCCCAAACAGCAACACGGAGACCCTTCCTCTGTGTTCCCACTGTGCGGTAGCTTTTCCTGAGCGGGCTTTTGTGGATCTCTTTGCTGTGGCAGGCTGGAACGCGCGCAGTAGTTTGACTTAAAAATGTACCTTTGCTGTTTTAGGCCAACACCGATCTGTGCCGGACGTCCATCTGTAGGGTCGCCTGTCATATATAACCTGTATGTTCATCCCTAGGGTCATCTATGATATATATAACCTCTACGTCCATCCATAGGGTCACTTGTCATATATAATGTGCATGTTCATCTGTAGGGTCACCTGTGGTACATATGAATTGTACGTCCATCTGTAGGATCACCTATCATATATAACCTGTAAGTCCATCCACAGGGTCACCTATGAGATATATAAGCTATACATCCATCTGTAAGGTCAACTATCATATATAACCTGTTTGTCCATCTGCAGGGTCACCTGTGATAGATATATATATAACCTGTACGTCCACTGGTATGGTTACCTGTGGTATATAACCTGTACGTCCACCTGTAGGGGCGCCAGTAATATATATAACCTGTACATCCATCCGTAGGGTCACCTGTGGTACATAACCTGTACGCTCCCACACTCTGCTCGGCTCCTGCTCCCCTCTGCGGGTCCGGCTACGGGCCCAGAGGCAACCCACGGTCTCCACCCGCCCAAAGCCACCTCTGCCGAAGGGCCGCTGCCACCGACGAGCTCATTCAAGCAATAAGCATCCACAGGTGTCCCTGAGGTGGAGATTACTTGGCATGCAGCTGTGCTCCTGCCCTGAACATGCGAGCCCCTTGTCCTGAGGGGCGACCCGCGGCGGACCCCCACCCGGCGGGCCCATCCTCCTCCCTCAGCGAAGAAGCGGCCCCTGAGGCGGCACAGCCTTCCCCCGTCGGGGAGCCCCGGGCAGGCAGCCCCGGCGCCGGCCGGCTCCTCCCCGCGCCGCCGCCTCGCCGAGCCGTCGCCGCGCCC
>VZSZ01011700.1:208527-364318 GCA_013398815.1 Ibidorhyncha struthersii
GCGGCGGCGGCGGCGGCGGGGCTCCCGTCCCGCTGGGCAGAGGCGGAGGGAGGGCGGGTTGCTCTCTTGGTCTGCGGCCAGCGAGGCGCCGGGGCTTTCTGCCGGGGGCAGAAATTGTGGCTTCATCCCGTCCTGGGGGTTTGGGAGAGAGGCGTTTGCGGCAGCACCCCCCGCCCCGGACGCTGTTTTCTCCTCAGGGGTCGACGCTTCAGTCCCGCGGCCGGAGGAGGGTCAGTGCTGGACGTGGTGCTCGGGTTTAGAAAGAAAAAAAAAAAAGAAAAAATGGTTTTGTGCACGGTTGTTCGTTTGTGGAGAGGACCGAGCTTTACTCGTAACTCGGTTTCAGGTTGTGGTGAAGTCTTGGGGGAAGAGGCAAGTTTTTGGCTGGGAAGGGACTCTCGTAACCAATCCTTGGCTTCCATAGACTTTAACTGGGCGAAAGAGAGGCTGTTTCCCTCGTGCAAAATGCGAATAAACTTAGTAAAACTTCAGAAGAAACAAAATTCCTTTGTCTTCTCACCCCAGCAGGGCTGGTGGAGCAATGGGAGGCAGGCCCTGAGGTGCGCGGGGAGAGGTTACCACAGGTGGCCCAGGAGGTCGTAAGGAAAAAATTACTGTAAAAACATGAAAAAAAAAAAGCCTTCACCCCGAGAGCTGTGAAGCACTGAAAGAAGTTGTCGGGGGAGGCTTGTAGAGTCTCCAGCCTTTGGGTTAGTCGAAGCTGGACGGGACAAAGCTCTGAGCAGCTGAATGTGGGTGGGAAGGGACTTCCAGAAGTCCCTTTCAGCCCAATTTTTCTTACGGCCACGTGCAAAGGAATTGCACTCTGGACCAGTGTGGGGGTGGGGGAGGATTTCTGCTGAAAGATCTGGTCTGTGGGGGTGCACTACCACGTCAAGAAAAGTGTTTTCTATTTGAGACAGAATAAAAACACAGAATGAGAAATAGTTGTAACTTGGGCAAAAGATTTCCTCGGCCTATGTTTTTCTTAGTTTTTCAGGTCGATACTGAGGTTTGACTGGGTGCTTCACTCTGTCATCCAGAAGCTTAGCTACGGGAGAAAGTAACCTGGCATATTTAATGGCAGTTCCTTGTTTAAACCTGTAAGTCCAAGTCCTAATGTAGACATTGCGATTTCAAAATAGCCTTCATAATTTAGCTTATTTTAGCTTATGAACAGTGAAATATATCCCTCCGGATTGCCCATATGAGTGTTGATGTGTCAACTTGTATTGTCGGTATGAGTGTTGGTTTGGATGACTGACTTTTCATTTGAAGTACCACAAATAGAGACATGTCCCGTCTGTTTTGTTGCATTAGTTGTGAGCACAAAGACTCTTCCCTCTCATCTTAATCCCGGTGGTTAAGAATTATTCTTTATGGTAACCTCACACTTGATTGATTTTTATTTTTTTTTTTTTTCAAGGAAAAATTCATCAGTATTAATGAGAATTGAAAGGTCTCTGATGCTGCCAAGGTGTGCATGTGGATATAGGTGATGTCTCAAGTTGAAACCATATGCTTTTTAGTATTATGTGACTAACACTCATTTGGGGATTGTTGTGTGTGTAACATCTGTGAGAACAAGGGGTGGACAAACATTAAAGGATAGGATGAGACAAATACTGAGAACCAGGAGCAAAAGTGCTGTGTGGTGTATTTTTGTGCCGTATCGATGCATAGTCTTCTCCTTCAGCATGATGTGCTAGTAGGGACCCTGACTGTACTGTTGCAGAAGAAATGAGTACAGTGTATCTTGGAACCGACATTAGGAGCTGATCAGAGGTAGAAAGAAGGAGTTTCCTCAATGAATATTTTTCTACTGTCTTAATTTTATTATTTTTTTAATTAGAAATGTTATTGCTGACTTAACTAAATGAGGGCTTTGCAAATAAATCTGGTGACATGGTAAAGTTTCCCAAACGTGGCATATTCATGTACTTGCATAAACGGGCTACTTGAGTTTGTTTCTTTCCCTGTGACTGTCTTGCAGTTTGGGTGAGAAAATTGGGGAATCTGTGTGGTGGGTTCTGTGTTCTTGGAGGGATTTGATTGTGTGTCTTCTTTATCCTTGGTGATAGACTGTTGTACCAGTTAATTCAGTTACTGGGGATACAGCTACTCGATTCAGCAATGAGAGAAGGGGAAGGGCTGTGAGGTGCAGAAGTGGTGGTGTCAGTAGATACCTGACAGACTGATAGGGAGCGGTGGGGAGGAGCATGGTCACAGCTTGCTTGGAAACTCACTTCTCTGGGAGGTGCAGCAGAGAAGCAAAACTAGGTTTGCTGTGTATGTAGATAAAAGTTCCTCTGATGGTGTTTCCTGAAATGCCCCGGCTGTCACCTGCAGGGAAATACAAGGTCAGAGAGACAGGAGTCTCACTGTGTAAGCATGTGTGTGGTATAGGAGGGGAGTATTCAGACTCACATGGAGCTACAGAAATGTGGAACAGAGGGAGCCTGTGCAGAGAGGAAAGACTTCATCTAGAGAAAATCAAAAACAGGCTTCTGGCACTTAAAATTGAAAAGCTTTCATAGGGGAGTTTTTAAACAGTTTCTTAAAGGCAGAGTGTCAGGTGAGGAAGAGCACACAGTTTGAGATGATGCATTTGCGTGGGGTGAAGTTGTAAGATCCGTGTGCCTTTGAACAAGTGTCAGGATTGAGGTTGGCAGAACGTACAAAGAGTAGTTTAAACAAATAGTCCTATTTCAATGGGGGGGGGGGCGGGGAAAGCGTGGCTGGACCAGAGCTTGTGTGCTTCTACAGTGTTGTGGTTTAACCCAAGACGGCAACTAGGACCATGCAGCTGCTCGGTCACTCCACCCATGGCAGGATGCAGGAGAGAATCAGAAGAGTAAAAGTGAGAGAACTCGTGGGTTGAGATTAAGACAGTTTAATAAGTAAAGCAAAGGCTGTGCACACAAGCAAAGCAAAACAAGGAATTCATTCCCTGCTTCCCATCGGCAGGCAGGTGTTCAGCCATCTCCAGGAAGGCAGGGCTCCATCACACGTAATGGTTACTTGAGAAGACGAACGCCATCACTCCAAATGTCCCCCCGCTTCCTTCTTCTTCCCCCAGCTTTATATATTGAGCATGACATCATGTGGCATGGAAAATCTCTTTGGTCAGTTGGGGTCAGCTGTCCCCGCAGTGTCTCCTCCGAGCTTTTTGTGCTCTCCCAGCCTGCTCACTGGTGGGGCAGTGTGAGGAGCAGAAAAGGCCTTGAGTGCTGAGCAACAGGCAAAAACGTTAGTGCTCTACCAACAGTGTTCCCATCCCATATCCAAACCGTAGCACTATAGCAGCTGCTAGTAAGAAAGTAAACTCCATCCCAGCCAAAACCATGATGCACGGGCAAATCTGGAATGTGCAGCAGGGACCTGGAACAGCTGGTTTGAAATGGGAATACTTATCCAAAAGGCTTATCAGGCCTGTCAGTGGGACCTTCTAACACTAGGGCACAAATTACACAAAAGATGGAATAGCTCAGCCCAAGGGAGAAGTGGCAATATGTGTTGAAGAAAGCTTTAATGTTAAATCTGATTCTGGTGGGTTTTGTCAGTAAAAGTCATCTGGACTGAAATACCAGCCATGTGGAGAACAACCAAACTGGTTACTGACCACCCAACATGATGGAGGGAATGACCACTCTGTTAAGGAAAATCAGAGGGGCAGGAAGGAATGGATAGAAAAGCAAAAGGAAGAATTACTTACCCTCATGTAGGCTGGGTCACGTACATCGGGGTATGATGCTGAGTGCAATTGTTTAGATGCCACAAATGATGACTTCTTAGAGCTGCTGCTTGGAGAACCCCTGAGAAAAGCGGCAGTTCTTGACTTGATCCAGAGCAGTGTTCAGGTAATTGAATTCAGATGTTGCTTTAGAACAGATAGACTGTAGTTTTAATATTCTTGCAGGAATAATAAAAAACAAAGAAATGGCTGGTGCATTTAATTTTGGAAGGGGGAATTACATAAGATGAGGAGGCTCATTAACTCACATATGGGTTAAATATAAAAACCAGAATAAGGCAGACAAAAAGAGTGTGAGAAACAGCTTGCAAAAGGGATAAAACCATCCATAAATCCTTTTCTTCTGATGTGCTGGGGTGGGGCAGGGAAAGATGGCTGCAAAATTTGTAAGGCTGGTAGGAATGGGGGATAAGAAAGAGCACATACAGAAAGTAAAATTTAAATTAAAAAATTATTTGTGTGCACTCGTGTTCACTATGGAGGTGCTTAGGGAGGTTTTAATAAAAAATGGTGACATGATAAACATATCAGAAACTTTGAGTGCAGTCTCCTACTGAGCACTGTAATAACAGGGTCCGAGACAGAATCTTCCTCTATGGGGAGAATCATTAGACGGCATGGCTTATTAATATGCCAAAAGAATTTGCTTCTGAGAAAATCAACAACATGAACAGTGTTTAAATGCCGTGATACGATGATATGCAACTGAGACTTAAAAGACATTTGAATCTGAAATCACTGAAGTCTTAACTGAGATGCGTAACCTGTCACAGTCCTTTCCAGGGAAATGGCAATATGCTAGTATTTTAAGATTTCTGAGGGAGGTACAAACACAAAGCCAGATCTCTGTATTCTGTAAGTTGAATTGGTGAATAAATAGGCATGACTTACAGAAGAGTCAGCATGGCTTTGTATGGCTGCCTTCCCCCCCACCCCTCCCACCCCCAAGCTTCAGAAGTGTGCTTTGTTTTGCAGATCTGCTGAAGTTCTCTGAAGGACTTGATAAGAGTGTGGCCATGGATGTGTTGATTGATGTACTTGGATTCCCAAAGGCTTTTGATAAGCCTGTTAAAGACTCCATGGGAACCAAGGTGCGGTGAGACAAGGGAAGACCTCTCACGGAGTAATAAGTAATAGAAAACAAAGAGTAGGAGTTAATCTTCAGTTTTTGCAATATAGGCATAGAATTGTCTTTATCCAGTTGAATTTCACAGGGACCTTGTAAGGCATGTGCTATTCAGCACATTTATACATCTACTAAAAGAAAAGAAAACTGTCAGTAAAGGGTTGTGGAAGGATTTTTCCATTTTGAAAGACTGGGCAGTGAAAACAGGACTTGAAATATTGTGTTGGTAGGAAAAAGGTAGGAAAGTGATCTTGGAGTTACGCTTGGTTATTGCAGAGAAAGTCAGCTCCTAATACTGCTTTCTTGAAATGTACGACTATGATTTGACCGTATCTTGAACCTGGTTTACTGTCTGCTTTTGTATTCTTTCCATTACCCAAACATAATGTAACTAAACTGTTGTAAGATGCATATTCTTTACAAGGAACAATTAAATAAAGTAGGACTTTTTAGTTTGGAAAGGGTATGTTTGAAGGACAAAAGTAAAAGTGCCACAGAGAAAGTTGTTGGAGAAACAATGGATATTTACTTAATACAAAAACTAGGAGGCATCTAGTATTTACGTATAACTTGTGTAGTTTTGAAAATTGAGCAGACAAATTAATGAAGGAAAGATCCACCAAGGTCAATGAAACGATGGCAACTGTGGTTCACAGATCCCTTGAGCTAAATGTTCTTGGAAGCTAGGAGACTAGTATCAAAGGAACAGAGATAGTTGCCCTGTTCCCTGGTTGACGTCTGACACTGCGTGGTGTCAGTGCAAAGATGTTGGCTAGGTAGACATTTGGCCTGACCCACTGTAGCCTTTCTAATGTAATGCAAGGAGAAAGTGCTCCTGCACCGACTATTTGCCCCTGTAATGTATGCACTGTGTCACTCACTAGGGTCATGTGCTCTGAGTAACTGGAAAAAATCCTACTTCTTGGTCTTCCATGGGAGGCAGCAACCACTTCTCTGAAATTCTCCTTTGTTATCATCATTCCCCCAAGTTTGTCAATGTTGCATGGCCAGTGGCATCGCAGTGGCAAAGAAAAATTGGAAGAAACATAAATATTTGTGTCCAGAAACTACAAAATGTTACTCTTTATCTTAAAATATCATGATTTCTGGAATGCATTTCTGTTTGGTCTCTTCAGTTTGTGGCTTATTTTATGGTGGGGAGGCATCTTTGCAATCAACTTCACCAACACTCATAATTTAGAACTGGGAAAAATGTTTGTCTGTGTGGCAAGGAAGGGATGTACCTTAGTAAATGGATGTGTGCCTCAAAAAATTATTATTACATAAGAGTCCAAAAATGTTCAACATGCATTGGGCAAACTAAGATGACTACAGCATTGCTGTCTTCCAGTTTATTTTCCAGTTGGTGCGAGACCAGAAGGCAAATGCTCCTACACAGGCAGCCTTACTCTGTGTGCTGAGATCACAAAGTCACAGAATGGCTGAGGTTGGAAGAGACCTCTTGGGATCCAGTCCAACCCCATGCTCAAGCGGGGCCACCTAGAGCAGGTTGCTGCATCCAGTCGGGCTTTGAGTATCTCCATGGATGAATACTCCACAACCTCTCTGGGCAACCTGTGCCGGTGCTTGAACACCCTCACAGTAAAAAGCATTTTCTTATGTTCAGGTTGAATTTCCCATTTTTAAAATTTGTGCTCGCAGGGCTCTGTGCTGTTTAAAGAGATGTGGTGTATATCAGCTTGGACTTTGAGAAGTGGAAGGCTGAAGCAGTGCAAGGTGTCCAGCTGAGGTATGAGGAACGTCACGGGAGCCATCAGTGGCAGGAGTCTGGAAGTTCTGCTGTTCATACCGCAGCCAGTTCCAGTTTAATTCATGCTAACTCAGTATACAGCAGGGCTGCTTTTAATTCCAGAGAGAGCTCTTTGATTGATTTGTACAATAAAATACCAGAGCATTTTCATTTGGAAAAGCCATGTTCAATGTGAATTGAACAGGCACAGTTAGTGGAGTTTTTGGTGTTGGGACAGTGGTTTTAGGCTCACCTCAGAAAAGATCTGTGCTCCCTGCTGGCAGTTAAAGTGGGAATCTCTAGTTTTTTGTTTTTTTTTTTTTTTTTTTTTTTACTTTGACACCTCACTTTTACTTTTCCTTTCCATTTCCTTTGCCTTGTTTTTAAAAGCAGCAGGGCCTCCCTGTTGCCTCTAGTAGGTAACGAAATCTCTTACTGTTTGCCTCCAAATAAAGTTCTCTTCATCTGGACTGTCAAAATAAATGGCTGTTACAGAGAAGTGATGAGTTAAGTACTGCCTTTAAGTGTCTGAAGTGCCATTTGTATTTTCACAGTACTTACTGTAAAAGAAGAAAAACGTATCACTATCAGTATTTATAAACGGTCATGAAGTTCCACTCCTGCTAGTTTTTCTTCATGTGTCTCTTAGGGTAACATGGTTTGTGAAAAGGTCACACAGAATTGATGGGTGTGTGACACCCTCGTGAAGACAGTGGACTTGTGTACCTTTGTGTGCTAAATGTCATTTCTACCTCATGTCATTGCCAAAAGTAACTGGGGATAGAAATGCTGTATTTCTTTCCCTTCCCATTTGTAAAGTTCTCATACCTTACATATTTTTCTGTTTACGTGAACTGTAAGTGTAGATTTTCCACATCTTGTTGAAAGCTCTCTTTTTTTTTTTTTCCTTTTTCCCCAAGAAAGTAGGTCATACCAGAGGCTTCAAAAACGTATGCAAATTAACTCTTACACATTTTTATGAATCCTTTGTAGGAAGAACAAAACTTTAGTTATTCTCTGTGATAATAAGCAAGATTTTTTTTTTTTTTTTTTTTTTTTTTTTTTTTTTTTTTTTTTTTTTTTTGCCGGGGATTAAGTTGGCTTCTCTCCTGGGNAATCGGTAACATTGCCTTCTTTTTCTTTATTTTACTAGTTATTGGACAGCCTGCAAAGACTAAGCGTCCAAAAGAAGCTGGGGAAAACAAAATTAAGCCTGTTAACAAAAAAGTAAAACCCAAAATGCCCAAAATAAAGGAGAGAGAATCTGCTGACTCCTCTTTGAAGTCCCAGTCCATATTGACACAGGTGATGGATAAAGGTCGTTTCCAGAAACTAGCTGCCACTTTAAGCCTGTCTGCAGGACAAAGCATAGAATTGCGGTGTAAGGGAAGTAACGTTACTTGGAACTATCCTTCATACTTAGACACCTTTAAAGACTCCAGACTCAGGTAATCTATTTTTCATTTTTGGGGGGGGGGAACCCAGAACTTTTTTTTCCCTACACCTTTCAATAATGTTGGGTTTGTTTGTTTGTATTTTTACAAGATGTTCCACTTAGTGGTTTCTAATGTCAACAAAAAAGGATGAGCATCTTTCAGTTGTCATCAGTTACTGCCCTGTGATTTGCACTGTGGAATAGTCTTGAAGTGTGTGAACTGGATTTCTTTCACATGAATGTAAAATAGAAGATGTGGTCCAGCAGGACAGCAGTGTGCTTCAACCACCAACAGGGAACCACATTAGAGCTTATCTGAAATAAAACTCTCAAAATGTGCGAATGTGGATGTCAGGTACTCACTACCAACTCTGTTGCTCTACAGAGACCTGCTACGGGTGAGCTGTACTGATTGCTAATGTAGCTCCCACCTGAGACCCTAAGATTAATTTCCTGAAAAGGCTCAGACCCACATCTCTTAACTAGCAAAAAAATACACTAACTGCCATGCTAAGGAGCAAGTAAAAGGAGTCTTTAGTTTTTTTAGTCAAAGTTACCTTTGTGTGCAAAAGGGAATTGCGAGGTTTGTTGTGTGCCAGAGGTTAATGCCAAGGATAGTAACTTTGGGTTTAGGACGGCTTTTTCTTTCATCCGTGACATCTTAGTGGAAACTACATAAGTAGCTGTTAGAGCAGGAAGAGGAGCTGTGGACTCTCTCTCTGTCTGCCCCACCACGTCAGTGTCCTGTTGCTCTAAACATCTCCAAAAACCCATACATTTGTTTTCCTTCCCAGTTTTTGAGGCTAGTACACATAGGTAATGTAGATTAAATGTAGTAATTTTCTTCTGTATTTGAAAGAAGAAGGGCATATAAGATGCTTAAAGATGTCTTCCACATGCATTTTTTTGCCATGAATAGTGTTTGTTTTCACTGGCTGTTTTATGGAGATTTATGTGTCTATAAAAGACAAGTAGTGAGGAGACTGTGTAGCACTGTGAACGATGCCCTAAGAAAGAGCTGTAAGGAGCTTTTCTTGGATTATTAGGTGAGACGCACAGAGGTATGAGCAGAGTGTCAACTCTTACTGTCCTTTTGTTCCTAAGTTAAGTACAAGGGTGTATGTTCTCTGTAAATAACTGAGGCTATCTGAATCTCCGTGATCCATTTCACTTATTTGCAGGTATGATGCTACCTTAAAATCACTCCCAGTTAATTAGTTTTTCAGATATGTTCTTCTTTCCTTTTCTCTTGAAAAGAGGAGTGTTGAAGATTGGCAGTTATACATTGTGATCTCTAGCACTTCCTTCTGAAATTCATGAGCCAGTTCTCAGTGTTTATTTGCTCGTTCCCTGACAACTGAGGAGTTCAAGAACCACACTGGCTGAATAAACCTCTGTAGCTAGTGCAAGGCTTCTGTCATAGTAAGTTACAGCAGTAAGCCTATTTCTGCTGAGGACTTATCGCAGAAATATTTCTCAAAAGATCCTGTGGCCAATTTAAACAACTATTGCTTTTTCTTTTGCAAGTAATAATGTTTTAGCTGGATTTATTCCGGTAGGTGGCGTTTATCAGCTGCAATACAGACCTGGCTTTCCAGCAAGCCAAAGCTGAACGTGCAAAATAGTATCAACAGGGAGTGTGTGTGTGTTCACTGGTGGCTGTTATTTTCAAGTGTGTCTTGTGTTTTGTGCGTTTGCAAATAGGTTGCTGGCATAATTTGGTCCTGTAGACCTCCAGGTTGTTATCTGAGTATTAGTGTCTGGCACTGAAGAAAGCAAGGCAAGTATTCAGTTTTTGGAGAGAAATCTGAATGCTGCTTCATTATTTGTTTGACTGTCTATTCCTGTCTTGCAAAATTAAATACTTTTCTAGTGATGTACATTGGACAAAATACAAGAATTTAAGGTAGTTCGGGGGAAAAAAATATGCATTTTCTAATTGTGTAGATTGGCATTTTGTAGTTTGGGATTCTGTTGCCTCAGCAATTTGCCTTTCTGTTGTCACTCAAGTTCACAGTATGTGTAATATTTTAACCATATAACAAAAGTTAATAACATCATACAAAATAAATGCTATAAAACATTTTAGATGGGTGGATATAATTTGCCAAAGTATTTATTTTCTTTTAGAAGTATGTTTGGCTTATATTTAAGGGATTATATTGAAATATGATGATCTTTGCTTTAGAATAATTATTTTGAAATAAGTTATTGAAGCAGTAGGGCTGAGCTGGACTAAATCAACAATTTTAAATGTAAGCAGAAGATCCTATAATTAACTAGAGAAATCGAAAACATAGATTAGTGGTGCACTTCAGAATCACAGAATAGTAATAATTTATGGAGACATCGACCACAGAATCTTCTGCAGTTATATTTTCATCACATTTTTAGCATGACTTTGGTAATTATCTCAAGATTTTTGCTGTACTGCTAATAGATGCATATGAAACAAAGTCTGCTTTATAGAATGTGAAATACAAAATTTGTTTCGTGGTTTTAGAAAGCTGTTTGAACTGAACTGGAAATATCATAAAGATAGCATGTGATTTGTTAGCTTAGTTGGTACTGTTTGTAAGTGAACTGGCAGCAGCAAAGGTTATTAACAATGTTACTATCTTTCAAGAGGAGCTTCAGTCTTCGTTGTGGCATACGAAAGACCATGCGCCAACTACAAAAGGCAAATTTTAAAATTTTACAAATACATTGCACTCATTATTTTAAAATAAAATGCTGAATCTAGGGCAAAGGCGGGAAAATCAGAAAAAATATGAGCAAATAACCTACAGCAAAAATTGTTTAATCGTCTCGATAGATATATGTCCAGTCTCTTCTAACATTTCTTGAGTGCTTAAAGGTAATCCCTTCATTACCAATTAGTGAGGTGTGGAGTGAAACTCGAGCTAATTAACTGGGCTGGGCTTTTTTACCTTGTATTTCCATGCTGGTCTTGTTGGATTCGTGGCACTGGTGCAAAACAGAGTTGGTGGCAGCAGCAGCGGGGAAGTGGTTGGGGTCTGAGGAGGTAACAGAAAGTGAAGAATGAGTGGGTTGCCTGGCTGGAGGATAAGTGAGGAGGAGGGGCAATGGCCACGAGGCCCATGCAATTGCTGGGGACTAATGACTACTGTTCTTTTGTTCATTTGCACGTACCTACAGCAATAGATGCTCAGTCATCCAATTCCTGTTTTTTCTTTAATAAGACAGATGTACAAATTCGATTCGGGTGGGAATTTTAACAGTAAGCAAGGTGTTTTCCATCTCCTTGGAACTGCTAACATCCTCTAACTGCAGCTGCTACAAGAGGAGGCTTTAAGGACCTTGTCATCTAATGGAATTGCAATTACAGGAGATAGAAGAGACCTTAAGGCTCAGGGCAGTGAGGGCATGTGTAGCTCAGCTGGTTGAGAGGGGTTGTTAATAGCAGAGGTCCAGGGCAGGAGCTGATGCTGAAGATATATGCTCACTGTGTTCTGTTTCCTGTCTGTAATCCTGGGAGAAGAGGGTGTTTTGGTTTGCAACTAGTTACATTTAGCATCCACGTAGTGTATTTCCTATGGATGGTTGCAAAAAGAAGTAGGGATAAAAGCCAGATGTTTTCTCTCCATGCCATGCTTATCGTGTTTTTAACTTACCCATATGGTAAGGAGAATACAGCAGCCTGGAGGACAATATGACTTTTCTAAGAAGGAAGAGATTATAATTAGAAAAGCCATTTCTGTACTGTTAGGGGCTCTGCTTTCTCTGAGTTTGTCTTTGTAGGTATACCTTATGACCTGGTAAATAAAATATTTTGCTTGCTGTGCTAGAGAGTCAGTTTTGAATAGGTCTGTAGCAGTTAACATACGCTAAAATTATCGTGTGGGGGGAGGGAAAGATGCTGAGCGAAATGATGATGATGATGAGGACTCTGGCTGTTTCTTGTTGAGCCAGAGAAGAAATCCTCTCTTTCCACTATCCTCACTGGAGTAATAACAGTACACACTGAAATGATTTACTTAGATTTAGACTGTAGCATGCAATGCAGCTCTGGGGAGAAAGTTAGAATCATGCAGACTTGGCTCCTGACTTAAGGGTCCACACCAGCTTGCTTCAGGACTAGCTTGTCTATAATGCTCTCTTGCCTTGTGCAGCACAAATACACGCTGCAGATAACTTTTTGTCTGAAAATGTTGTGTACTAGCTGAACTGGCCAAAAATCTTGGTTGTGTTAATAATGGTCAAAGGTAGCTTGTGTACCTCCAGAACAGAAGTGCTGGAATGCACTTCTGAAATGAAAGACTCTGCATAACAAATTAATGACTCCAGGCTCACCCAGAAACTGGATCTGCAATGTATAAGAAGGATCAAAAACTGAGAGGAATGAAATAAAAGTAAGGGCAAGCACATTTTCCCTTTCTTATGCTCACAGAAAAAGCTGCTGTAGATGATGCCAGTCTAACTTCACATAGTCTCTTGGAGCAGGGGTCTCTCACTTGCTGAAGACCAGCTGTATTTATCACAAAACTTCATCTGATATATAAACTCATGTAAAACGGAACTGCTCCTGTGGAGGAAGCTGGGGCATCACATGCATATTTGTGTGTGCGAGGTGTGTATGGACAGGAGCACTCTCACAAGTATTGAGAAAACTATGTTGTAGAGGGCAGAATTAGACTGCTTTCAGTGAATGCATGCTCCTGCTGGCTTAGTGGGACGTCGGTTGTGCTTGTGTGTATAACTGAATTTCCTTTTGTTCCATGTACTCTGAAGTCTGAAAGCTGGGGTATTTTTTCTTGTGTTAAACAGTAAGATGTTATGTTCCTCTCCTAGTGAGCTTGTATTTGACATAAGCTGTCTTTTGTCTGTATGAATACAGCTGCTTGAGAGGAGTTTGCTAGATGCTCTTTGAGTGATGCTATGCACACTGTCTTTTTGTCTTTTTATATCTATTTTTAGCTTCTAAACTTGGCATGTTTTTTCTGGCAAAGATCTTTTGAACTTCAGAAAACTAAAGCTTCATAAGATTAATGTATGGAATAAGATTTTGGAGTAGTTTTCTAGTTTCGTTAAACAGTCGTGAAATGTTTGTATATACAACATTTTTACTTTGTGATACGTAGAGCACAGTGAAGTTTTAACTTTTGAGTCAGATTTCCCAGCATCTAAAATACTAATGAAATAAACGTTATCCTGGAAATATTGGTCAGCTTCAGGATTTACCATTTATAATTTACTTTATATGGCCTATTTTGTCTGCTTAATGTGGTCATGTCACAAGTTTCAACACTTCCACTCTCAGTTGCCAGGTTTTGTTAGTGCATGTTTGTGGATGACTACCTTGCTAGGCTATTTCCATTGATTACTGGATAGCTTGTTCTCAGTTAAGTAGAACACACTGTACAATAATTAATGAACTCTGACCTTATTTTTCTGTCTGTTGGGATTTTGAGCTATAGTTCAGTGTCTGCATTAATGGTTGAAGGCAAAAATGTTCTGGCATAATGGTTTCTCTGTAATGTTGACATTTAGTACTGGATACTTGCAAAATATTTTATGCAGATGTAGTCATGTAGCCTATGAAATGTGATCTGTGAAACCAAATAATGGTAATAATAATACAGACTAGGACATGTTTTGGATTTCCCTTTTCTTCCCGTGGGTGTGATACACAACAGGATCTCTTGCACAAATAGGAATGTCTCAAAGCTTATCCAACAACTGAAGATAATTTATAATGTAATGTAGTGTATATAGTAAAAACAAAAATGCTACTACTCCGTAATTACATGATTCCAAAAAGGGGACTCAGATTAGGTCATGTTGGACAAGCGTGTTAGCGGGTAGGAAACACGATTTGCCTGTTTCCTTAAGCAGGCCTCAAAACTGCCCCATGGTGGATGAGTGTACTAATGGTGTCTGAGGGTTTTAATGAAAAAGATAATTCTCAGTTAGCCCTGTTTGGGTTGTGTATTTGTTGTGGTTTTAATTTCTAAGCTACTGGCCCTCTCTGGGGGCCAAACATTGGGTTACATGAGCCGTGGCTTGTGATTGCCGGTAGTAGTGCAAACTACTAGCAGAACACCTAGGCAGTCAGAAATTTTGGGAAGTGCCTGTAGCTGGAAGGAGTGGCCTCCCTGTTTAAGCAGTTATTCTGCCTGCAGTGGAGGTGTAAGCAAAACAGAGCATTTAGAGCCTACAGTACAGTCAGGCATGTCTATAGTACCACTGTTACGCAGTGTTCTACAGGATTTCTTCAAAGTGTGCTCATCCAAGAAATAAATGAGTCGGTCAGGCATCTGCCTTACAGAATAACTGCCACATTACTAAGAAGAAATCAGAGGATAATAAATATTCAGAGAACCCACAGCTGAATAAGAGTATGGGAGCTGCTCAGACTTCATGCAAGCTGCGTATTTGTCCAGGCCCCATTTGAAATACTGAAAAGAACGTAGCTACCACATGTTTAAAACTGGAAAAAATTTCTCCTGACTTGGTTCGAGCAGAAATGACCTTGTAACTCGATGTCTTGCAAAGGAAAGTGGGAAACTTCTGTGTTCCGGATGTGCTACCATGTAAAGGCAGGTGGTTGAAAATAACACTTTTAGGGGTCAGAGCAGCAGTGTGCATCAGTACTGCCACACAGCTGTCCTAACAGTGGTCCCTGAGAACTGGTACTGTTGGACCATTGCTTTTGCAATGTATCAAAAGGCAACGCAGCAGACTGCCAGCTACAACAATATCTGTCTGCAAGAAAGCCAGGAAAGCAAACCTTAAAATCAAAAAAGAACAAGATGAGATTGTAGCTGTTGAATTTCATACATCGACCCTTAGAAACATTGTCAGTATCTACATATATATCTACATATTTATAAATATTTCCACATTTACAAATGACAGTCCACTGAGAGATGTACCTGGGAAATTCAGGACAAAGAGAAAAAAGCAAATCAAGTCTGAAATAATCACAGAGGCTGAATTTTATGTAGTTACGTGATGACACTGCCAGTACACCTCCAGCAGTTCTCAGGGTCATGCTCTGAAATAGCTGAGGGGTGGTGAGGAAACTCCAGTGAGAGGATGCCAGTGAGGTGGCTTAGGGCAGAGGAGTAGGCAATGCGAAATGACTGACTTGCAGAACAAATGCAAGCTGAGATAGAAGCACTTTATGATGGTGTTTGCAAGTGGAAACTTGGACCAGGATGGTAAAGATGGGAAAGTGTTTACTCTCAAAGCAGGCATAAATCATCAAACTGTTATTAAAGTACCTGCTACTTACTACTCCTGAACTATCTTTGTTGTATGCTGTTGAAGCAGTGCTACAGTTAATGATATCAAAAAAGGACTGAGATGTATGCAGGTTGACTTGGAGCATGAAAATATGGGATATACATGGACAAACAGAGACAAAACATAGATGAACATATTGTCTACAGCAGTCCCAGCCCAGTTTCAAAATGGGGACTGAAAGAAATCCAGGAATGAACTGTACAAGACAAAGTTTGCAAGTGCTCATGTGAAGTTGAAATCAATAAACCTACTCATGTAAGCAGGTCTTTGCTGGAGCAAAAGGGGAAGTTGCAATATAGCTTTGAAAGCGAAAGGTGGGTCAATTGCAAAGTAAGAATAAAAAAAAAATCAAATGTAGAAGTGAGCTGACAGAAATGTGGGAGGAAATACATCTGTGCTTGTCTGTGCCTTTTGTTTTTCTTCTCCCCAGTATAAAGCAGCTTGACAGGTACAGTCAGCTGATCCTCACGAACTCCACTGCAGCAGACACAGGTGAATATAGCTGCTGGCTTCAGCTGTGCAATGGTAACAAATGCAGGAAGGATGAGACTAGAACAGGTTCAACGTACATCTTTTTCACAGGTAATTAACTCACTGGGGGATTATTAATGGAAATTGATTTTCTGGTAAGATGGGAGTAAAGCTACATCAGCTATTTCACTGTCAAGATTTTTCTTGCACAATTATAATCTTTTTTAGGGGATATTAAGGAAAACAGTGCTGGTGAGCAGAAAATTATTTGCTTAGTGTGATTTATGAGTCCATTTTCCATGTGGATTATGCTAAATATGTACCCAAAATAATGCATAATGCAATGGAAAGCAAATATCTTTGAAAATACTATCACGCAATCTGAGATTCTTCTACAAAATGAATGAAAAAAAAGGTTTCATTTTGAAAATGTGTCTTTATAAAGAAAATAGATCTGCTGCAGAAGATTCATTTTGTCATGGCATTCAGATGACCGTGTGGACTCTTCCCCCCTGCCTCCCCCCCACTTCCTGTTACCTACATTAACTTAAAAGTCTTGACCTCATTGATCTTGGTAAGGCCACGATTTCTCCCAAGAGTCTATGTAGCACATTGGGAGGCAAAACACTCTTAAAGTACATGTGTTGTCCCACAGAGCTTGAGGTTGACTGTAGCCCTAACACTGCATGGATAGGGTCTTAGTAGGTAACCGTGCACAGTTTACTGCTGCTTGGTACAACAGAGCTGAAATCAAATGGTTCATTTGTTCTTCTCATGGAAAACATTCTGAATGGTAAAACAACCTTTGCCACCTGATTAGAGCTAAAGCATTCTTGGCTAGCAAATATTACAGTACAAAATGTAAAGATAGGATTGTTTGTGATATGTTTTGGAGCTAAATTAGACCATGAGACTGTGCAGAAGCTATTTATCAGAAGTGCCTAATGTTCTGAGGATACATTCCTTTAGAAAGGCTGGAATAAACTTTTCAGTCAAGGAATTTCAGCTTTATATTTCTAAGAAGGATGCCAAATATGGACATACTCTTTAACTGTCATTCTAAAAGCACTAAATATTTCAGCTACTTAGAGCAGTAAATCAAACGTTTTGCCTAAAATCGTAAGTATAAAAAGGCTGTAGCTCCAAAGAATATCTCTTTCTAGTAGTGCTTATCTACTAGTGGTGGTGGGTATTTTTGCATGTGTCACCCTTTAAAAGTGGGCAAGTGAACGGAATTAGATCCAGAGGAGTATTTGGAAACTTAAGAAGATCTTTGGAATTCCTTTTTACTAAGATTAAAAAAAAATCTGGTTACAGTGAAGAGTACTGTGGTTTTCTTTTTCATTTAATGTTTTTAATGCAGGCTATGTAAATAACTCAAGAGGTTAACAAAGTTGTTTGGGTTTTTTTTGTGTGTGTATTTAAAGCAAAAAGCTTTGGGTTAATTTTTAATGTTGCTCATAGCTATTTTCTCTTGTCATATGTACTTTCTCTTCTTTCTGTTAAACTAAGATATAAATATTATTCTAACTATGTCAACTCTTCTGCACAGATAAAGAGGAACTTTTTGTACCCACTCCCAGTTATTTTGAGATTGTCTACCTGAATCCAGATAAACCTGCAGTCATCCCGTGCCGTGTTACTACTCCTTCAGCAAAAGTAACTCTACACAGGGAATTTCCAGCAGGAGAAATTCAAACAGATGGAATAGATATTCTTTATGATGTGAAGAAGGGTTTTGTCTACCAGCACCCTACTTCCGATCATAAAGGTATTGTCTACTGCAAAGCAGAGTCACAGGGAGCACCTCAGATTTCCATCAAGTATCACCTACTGTACGTGGAAGGTAAGGTGCAGTTTTCTATATGCTTACACTGACTCTTTTTTCTTCTGCTGACATTGTCTAGAAAACAATTTTATTTTTTTTTAAAAAGTAAAATAAGTAATGTATTCAGAGTTTTAAAATCTTGATCAAAAGTATATATGATAAAACTTTGTAGGTTTAAATTCCAGCAATTTCCCAGTGTAGAGGGGAAAGCTGCAGGTGTACATCACTTACCTGTTGCATTAAGCAAACTGAGGCAAAAATTGACTCTTAAGTTTTATCTGTGTATTTAACTTTAGAAACTGACTTTCTGCTTCCAAACGCTGTCTTTCTGTCAGTTCCCAAGGGCCCGCCCTCAGCCACAGTTGCAGCGTCATCCAACAGAGCAGAAGTCAGTGACAGCGTTCATGTAATCTGCACAGTCCTTGGGGAGCCAGATGTAGATGTGAACTTCCGGTGGCAGTACCCTGGGCGAGAGGTAAGAGGTGAATGCCCCGGCTGAAATGGTTTGTTCTTCATAAAGGCAATGCTTTGAATGCCAATCGGTGTCTAGATTTGGAGTACAGATCCTTTCAGATTGTGGTGTCTGCTTCTTGCTAGCTCAGGCATGCTGGCAGAAGGAGGCAGCACATCCCTTTTGAACTTCAGCCCATCTTTCCCTGAGAGTCTAGCAGTAGTGCAGGAATGAAGCTGGAGAGCTCTACCCATGTTAGCAAAAATCAAGCTCAGCAAAGCTCCTCCCTCAGGTTTCCATTCCAGAGACAGTTGGCCTCTGGCAGTGTTTACAAAGAAAAGCCTCAGACAGGGTCAAAACCAGCCAGCGTCAAGAAGCTATTCTAGGGCAAGCCACAAAGCCTCACTGATCCCTCTGCGCTTGATATCCCTTCCATCTCCATGGCTTGGGCACATGAATCATCACAGCACAGAATCTTTAAGCTTAATTGTTATCCACATCTAGAAGCACAGAAATCTGCTTCTGCCCAGTCTCATCTGAAAGAATCCACTGGAAACATCCAGTGAATCTTAGCACCTTGTTGGTCCTTTCTCTTGGACAAAATAAAGTGTACCTGACTAGCATCATGGATGGTCCGCTGTCTTCTCCCTCTACCCACTGTGACCAGTTACAGTAGGAACTTGTTTCTTAAGCAGCCTCATCTCTACTGTTGCTTATCCTAAGCAGAGTAAGAGTAAAGGAAGGACTGCTGGAAGATGGAACCCTTCACCAGAGGAAAGGGATCCTCTTAGACCTGAGGGTTTGCATTGTATTCCATTTGCCAGCCCTCCTGGTGCTGGGTTCATAGAATCGTAGAATGATTTAGGGTGGAAGGGACCTTAAAGATCATCTAGTTCCAACCCCCCTGCTGTGGGCAGGGACACCTTCCACTGGACCAGGTTACACAAAGCCCCATCCAGCCTGGCTTTGAACACCTCCAGGGTGGTGCATCTGCAACTCTGGGCAACCTGTTCCAGTGCCTCACCGCTCTCAGAGTAAAAAATTTCTTCCTGATCTGTAATCTAAATTTACTCCCAGTTTGAAGCCATTACCCCTCATCCTATCACTACATGCCCTTGCAAAAAGTCTCTCTTCAGCTTTCTTGGAGGCCCCCTTCAGATACTGGAAAGCTGCTATAAGACCTCCCTGGAGCCTTCTCCAGGCTGAACAACCCAAACTCTCTTAGTCTGTCCTCACAGGAGAGGTGCTCCAGCCCTCTGATCATCTTTGTGGCCTCCTGTGGACCTGCTCAAACAGGTCCATGTCCTTCTTGTGCTAAGGACTCCAAAGCTGGATGCAGTACTCTGGGTGGGGTCTCAACAGAGCGGAGTAGAGGGGTAGAATCACCTCCCTTGCCCTGCTGGCCGTACTTCATTTAGATGCAGCCCAAGATGTGGTTGGCTTTCTGGGCTGTGAGTGCACATTGCCGGCTCATGTTGAGCTTCTCATCAACCGACACCCCCAAGTCCTTCTCCTCAGGGCTGCTCTCAATCCATTGTGCTTGGGATTGCCAAGACCCATGTGCAGGACCTTGCACTTGGGCCTGATTGAACTTCATGAGGTTTGCACAGGCCCACCTCTCAAGCCCTTCCCTCCAGTGTGTTGACTGCACCACACAGCTTGGTGTCATCAGCAAAGTTGCTGAGGATGCACTCAGTCCCAGTGTCCATGCCGCTGACAAAGATGATGTCAAAGGATGATGCAGAGCTTGCTAATAAGGTACTTGTATCAACACTTGTCTCCCTGAGCCAGCATAGAATTAAGTAATTTAACGGCAGAGGTCATTTCTTAGTGAGTGGAGTTCAGTGCTTACTAGGCTTGAGAAAATTCAAATCTAAAGCCCCAGGAGTTCGCTGTAGCCATTAAGATCGAGACTGTAGCACTCAGCTCTCGTGGGAAGCTGTGTGCCTTTTCAGGGGAAAAAAAGCGAGAGAGCAAGTGAGCGCAGAAGGGATTTGAACTGCTGGTGAGGGCACTGGGCATGCAGAACCAAGTTTCTAGTCCTTGCTTAGACATTAGTTCATTCTTTCATTTCCCCCTCTCCCCTCTACCTCATTTTGGTTTTTTTTTTTGCTGCTGCTTGTCATGTAAGTTTTCCTGCTGAGACTATTGAAGTCTGAGAGTTGGGGAGCAATTGCCAACTTTCCCTCCTGCCCTGTCCTGGCTATTAAATGAGGGCAGACTCCGCTGCATTTGTTGAGGAGCTTGGTACTGATAGCATGAATTAGGTGATCTGGAAGAGTAACTACTGGATGGAGCAGCAGAAGAGTTTGGCAGAATTCCTGTTTCGGCTGTCCATTTGAAGTTAGGAAGGAAAGGGACAGATGTCTAAACGAGCAGAGAAACTTGCAGCCCTTGGTGAAGTAAAAAGTAAAATGTTAGATGCTTCCAGGTTCGGGGAACTGCCCCTGCTGATTTGCACTAGTTTTGTTGATTGATACAGTTTTCCATAGGGATTTTTTGTGTGTCTTGGTGGTTTTTATTTTAACTTTCCTTGGTATCTGTTTATTGGACTGTAGTAACGGGCTATGCAAACCCCAATTTTATGTCTTTTGTAAAGAACTGTAATTATGAAGAACAAACAATTGAAGCAATTAAATTCTAGACTCAGCCTGGCCTTCCAGAAGTTTGTACCTTATTAGTGTCCACCCCTTGCTACTTTTACATCTTTCACAGCTGAATGGCTGCCCAAGCCTGGTTGCTGGCTGTTCTTGGCCCAATTGCTTCCAGTGGTCTTACAGCACCTGATGCAGTGCTAGCATGTGCGCTAGTTACACCTCTCTAGCATTGACTGAATGTAAACAGCTAAACACATGCAAATTACCTCCCTTGTTTGCTGTGGGTACCCCAGCAGGGCACATGCACTGTGAGCAGAGGGCTACGCCTTCTCACTGCACCCACCTACCGGCACTGAGAGAGAGACTTTGGCCTGTGGCCTGCATTTGCCCTGGAAAGGGCTGATGTGCCTATCCCCTGGAGGAAACAGTCTCAGCTCCAGCTGTGCCTGGGGATAGGGAGGGAAGAGTGATGTTTGGGTTTCTGCCCCAACAAAACGATTAAGTAAATGTCAGAGTGGAAGCACTGTATGCTTGTTGGAGACTTAACATTTATTAAGGAAGTATTCACATAGTGCAAAGGAAAAAGCTGGGGGTGGAGGGAGAAGAGAGAGGACCATCAGTGATGCGGATCAGATAGACCTTCTGTGCAACAGAAGGACAAAGTTCTAAGTTTCACTGGATGTTTCCATTCACTGTTGCTGCTTTCAGTGCAGGGAGATCAGTGATAGTTTTTGTTCCCCACCATCCCACCCAGCACCTGAGCTGTCATCTACCCCTTGAACCCAGAGCAGAAGCAGCACTTTTTAATCCCTGCTTGCTCCTAAGTACACTGCATTGAACAGACCCTCATCTCATCTCTGTAGTTACTAACCTCTCACTCTTACTTCTTTTCACTCAGTTGGGTTGGGTTGGGTTTTTTTCCCTTGCCACTCCCTGAAAATTGCATTTGCTTATTCACTTGCTGTGAACGCATACTGATCCACTCCTTAATATGATTCCCTGAAACTAGCTTCAAAGCAGAAGGCAATTAGTTTGAGAAAAACTGGGCTAGCAGGAGCCCAGTCAGGCAAATAGCATCTGCCTTACATAGCCTTTACCTTCACTTTCAGTAAGGTCAGGGAAGTTCTGCTTGCTATAGTTAAGAGCTAACTTAGGCTTCAATTAAGTGTGCACTAGTATTCGATTGTCACATGGAAAAAACGAGGGGTAAGGGGTACAAGTTACTCCAGGGGAGATTCCAATTTGGCTGGACACAGGAGGAAAACTTTCACAATGAGAACAATCAGCCATTGGAGTAATCCCCCAGGGAAGCAGTAGATTCCCCAACATTGGCCACTTTTAAGATTCAGCTGGACAGGGTGCTGGGCCATCTTGTCTGGACTGTGCTTTTGCCAAGGAAGGTTGGACCAGATGATCCTTGAGGTCCCATCCAACCTGGTATTCTGTGATTTTAAGTAGGTTATTAGTGTAGCACAAGCCAACATGATTAAAGCTGCTGATTAGCATGATGGATTTTTGAAAGGAAAGAGACTGGCTTGGTCTGTCTTTGGGCCAGTTTATCTTATCCAGTCCTTTGCAAACTTCTGAGGTTCCAGGGAGTGTGATAAAACAGTCCATGAGAAAATTCTCTTATAGAAGCAGGGTGGGGAAAGCCTGTTATAAATATAACAGCAGCATGATCTAAAAAGCATCTTTCTAAGCATCCTTGTTTGGATTTTTGGCTTTGCCATTACATATGTATTTTGGAACGTATAATGTGAGGATTAATTTAGAAGCATCTGTGAATTGTTACTGTTTGCTTGTATGTTATCTAACACCGTGTTTCTGAAACCAGAGGAGGAGGAATTAGTTTGCAACACACAATTTATTCTCTGTGCTAAAAGAGCACAAGGTAAAGCTTGGTCAGCTACTGCATGCCACTGCTGCCTTCCTTTTTGAGACATGCTGGAAGTCTGAAAATAAGCGCACATCTGTCCTGCCATCTCCCCCCAGGCTACCTCACCTATTTGACCAAGTACCCAAATGCAATCTTAGTAAGTGGCCCACAGCTGCAGCCAAGTTCATTCACGTAGTCCAGGCAGGGCTTTGGCAGTGCAGGGCAGAGTGGAAGAGTATTATCCTTATTTAGCATAACTTATTGGTATGTCAATATTTAATGCAGGAATGTTGCTGCAATGGCCAGACACTCCCACTTTCCTCACTTAAGGCTGACTTTTGGATATAGGTCCCTACTATCCAGCCTCTCACTTCAGGGTTTGATAGGGCAGTGTCACCAAATACACCTTGCCAAATCATCTATTTTCTTATGTGGGTGGGTTTTGTTTTGTTTTGTTTTTCTTTTAAACAGTCTGAGAGGCCTGTGATTATCCAAAACTTCTGGAGATTGATAAACAGAGGAACTGGACATACCACAAGAATCTCAAAGAGCGTTCTTCTTGTTGAGGATTTTGAAGCCAGGGATGCTGGAAACTACATTTGCATAGCTCAGAACCTACAGGGAGAAACAACAGTAGCTACTAAAGTTGAACTAAATTGACAGGAGAGGCTTCTGGACATGGAACAAACTGTATGTTATTAATATTATAGCCATTTATTTCCTTCATTAATGTTTAAATGAAGTTTTCTTTATCACTGTCTCATTTCATATGTCAGTGCATTCCGTATTCGCTAGCTTGACAGGCCAGAACAGCGTTCCCTATGCCCAGCAGTAGTCAGTTGTGAGTTAATAAACCAGCTATGAAATATTAAAGCCTGAACATACATAGGGCTTATTATATTTAGGAATAGGTGCTCTTGGGCCTTCCTTTGCTATGGTCTCTTTCCTCAAACTCTTTCATAAGGTTAACCTGCTTTATGGTTTGTGCCTTTTTTTTTGCATATGTGAGAACTGAGAGGACATTAAATTGCCTCCAAAATCCACCAAGCAGCTGTATCTCTTCTGGTGCTGTCCAATTTTAAAGTTTAGAGTACTGTTCATGTTTAAAACAACAACAACAAAAAAAAAAACAAACAAAAAACCTTGTTACAGAATTAGTCAATAGAAGTGTTTATTTTGTAAGAATAATTAAATTTCTGAACATTATGAAAAATGTAAAAGTGTGTGTGCATATATGTGTGTGTTCATTTCATATACATGTAAAAACAAACAGACAAATAAAATTCTTACTCCTGGGGAAGATTAATACTAAATACATACTAAAGTGCAAGAGGGTATCTTGAGCGACATGCAAGTTGTTGGCTATGTTGGATTTTCCTTATGTTGTTGCTTCTTACACCCTTATAATATGTCACTTACTTAGAGTTCACTCTTCAATAGATGTATGGTGTTATGTTTACTAAATTAAGTAGCAAACTTTGTTTGCTAAAGGTAAAACTTGCATTTATTTACATAGTATCATTTACAGAAGAAAAAAAAACCCAAAGGTAACATTAGAATAACGTTTGATTATACAGCAGGATCTCTTCTCAAGTTAATGACAGTTCAACTTGATTGTATTAATTTACTTAGGAGAAAAGGAAAGAAGTTTCATTTACACAGAACTCTATCTGGATAAATAAGCAACTGCTTCTCTCACCTTGGGTTTAATTACCAGTACAAGGAAAGCAACTTTCCAGAGGAAAGGTAAGAACTTGGTAACAAACAACGTTGCACATTTTGGCAATGTTTTTTACTTCCTAGCCTCAAGCACAGAATCCATGTAAGCTCAAACTTCCAATACAAATCTACTCAGTAGTGTAATTGTGTGACAAAACCGGTCTCAATGCAAGCCACTTTATTTACAAGACGTGAAAAACAGCTTGTTCTGAGCATACAAGGAACCAAACTGGGAACCAATCCCTTGTTTGCACATTTCCATGTGTCATGTGCAATTCATTTCAGCCTGCATTTGACTAGAATTCCTAAAGCTCTCTTCTGGTGAAGGCTTGAAGCCAGCCCTTTGCTCCAGATAATTCAGCCCTTTGAGCAGATGCATACAGCACTGTTTTGAGTAGTGGTATCCAGTAGAAATGGTGGCTTCTCAATAATGGCATTAGCCTGATTATTAGTGTAGCTAATGAAAAAAAACATGAAACAAGCTTGCTGGAAGTTTTTTCTTCAGCATGCAGAAACCTAAATCAATGTAACCAGTATGATAAATACCCATGGTAAAGACTGAAATGGCTCTGTGCATGTGTGTCACAAAACTGTTTTCATGGAGAATGCTCCCCAGACGCCCAGAATATTGTTGGCATCTGGAAACAAGGTAGCTACCGAAAAAAAACCCAAAGCCAACAAAAAAACAAAGCAAGCTATAGGACCAACTTTGAAGGTGTAAGAGGCAGTAGCTTGTTAATCTTCTTTCTTGTTGCTATTAAAAGGTATGAAGAATGTTACACTGTTACCCAAATGACTAAATAGGTGTTACACTGACTTCTTTTAGGCATTACTATAAAATGGTGTACCTTTTTTTCTTTTTAGGCAAGACTTCAATCTGGCCAAAGCATCTTTGCAATCATTCAGCTTCTGGATGAGGCCGTGCAACATGTTCATTGCTTTTTAGCAATGCTTTTTAGCCTTTTCATTTATCAGAACAATGTACTTATTTCCCTTTGACCTAAAAGAGCTGTGACAACTTCTTAAATTTCAAAATGCTTTTGAGCCTTTAATTTGACAATTGATTTCCTTTAAAATACCTAGCAAGTGGGAGATAGCATCACCTGTTCAGACTTGTTCTCAACAGTTCATGCGGTAGCATCGCTGCCTCGGTTACAGTTTGGCAGGAGAGGAAGAGACAATGTAACTCCATTGCCACATCATTGCTCAAGCAGTCTCCCTCGGGTTTCATGGTTATGTGTACCAGTCACATGCAGTTCTCCAGGCTAATTATAACTACAGAAGCAGTGCCTTTAAGGAAGAATTTTTGGTGGTTGTTTCCCCCTCTCCCCCTGTAAACATCAAAATAATTCTCATAATTCTAAACTATGAAAATTTTACTATATATTTTACATAGTTCTTATTTTACCAAAAGCCTCCTGGGCAGGCCTGATTCTTTTCACATTTATGTGGAAATGTGTAATTGCATCAGTGACCAGTGACACAGGATAAGAGAATGAAGCCCGGGAAATGGAATTTAAGTGACTTGTCAAAGTCACATGCCTAAACCTGCCAGTGTTGTTATTTCTGTTTCCATACCTCAGTCACCACTCGGCTAAGGCAAGGCAGCAGCAATGGACAGAAGGTAATTGTTTCTTTAGGGTTCAGTGATTATTCC
The DNA here is from genome assembly GCA_013398815.1 of Ibidorhyncha struthersii. Classification (NCBI taxonomy): domain Eukaryota; kingdom Metazoa; phylum Chordata; class Aves; order Charadriiformes; family Charadriidae; genus Ibidorhyncha; species Ibidorhyncha struthersii. The sequence continues at coordinate 234,461 of VZSZ01011700.1, forward strand.
AACTTTCTCATTACATTTTTAACTCCAGCTCAGCCCTAAATGATTTCCTGGCTGTCAGGCAACTACAGTTTTAAAGATCAGTGGTTAGTTACTGTCTAGAAGGAATTCCCTGCATGAATTGCATGATACCAGTTTACATGCAAGCATCTTTGGTGTTTGCAATGAGAAACTTCAAGTCTTCAGTCACCATAAGGAAATTATTCACCTCAAATTTTACAGCAAATACAGTGCAACTCATATAAAGAACTTTAGAGAAAAGCACTGAAGGGAGGTGAACCATGTTATGAATAGTTTGAATGGCAACGAAGTACTTGGTACAGATATAAATGTCACTGTAACTTCCTTTGAAACTTACTAGAGTTGGAACTACTAGTTAAGGTTGAGTATCTGAAGCCAACCATTCGTTTAATGCTTGACTAGCACTAGACCTTTGCCACATACTTATGGTGAGCATGTTTCTAGCTTTTCCTGAAGGAAATGTTGTGTTAAAGAGATTACAAAAAAATATGTAAAGGTTACCGGATCAAGGGAAGCCTTTGCTAACAAACACAAGGCATTTAAATTAAGGCTTGAAATACTAGTACTCAAACAGTGAAAAATATTGAAACTGTGCTTACAGGTGAACAGAATTATTAAATCCTTTCAGACCAACAGAGCAAACACTAAACAGGTATTTCTGTAGTCTGATTTATATATACAAGGATTCTTCATTTCTTCATAACAGCATTAAAGATTCTACTTGCAAGAAGTTTAGAGGTGAGGAGTCTCCTGTATTGTGGAGGGAAACTACTGACAAATTAAGTCTTTTTATTATTTACTATACCATACTTACTTTTCTGTACTGGTAGCCCGGAAAAGCTTTCCCCTTCTCTGTTACCCACAGGGGTATGCTATATTTGATCTTCACACATTTGTATGCACTCTTCTTGCATCTTTTGAGGCACTAACATTGCAATTAAGATAAAGTTCTTACCAGTGGCTAGACAACTGTTCTTCTGACACCACCTGTTAGATTGCTAAACTGCAAAAAACGTTCCTCAATAAGGTGAACATTTTAATGAGTCCCATAGGATGCCTTTATCAGGAATATGCACGTTGGGTCCCTCTATTAAGCCAACTGTATTCAAGTATTTTATTATTGCTTAGGTCTGTAATGTTATCTACATTCTCCTTTGTTTTATTTATTTATTTTTTTAAACAGCCAACTCAAACTGAATCACTAATAATCACAAACCAGCTCTGTAACTTCTGCCTACATGAGAGTAGGAAGGGTAGAGTTAAAATTTTCCAAGAGTTAGCTGAACATTAATAATTTGTGCAGTGAAGCTTCACTATTGCTGTTCCGAGCAGGTACCATGAGATTTTAAGTATTCGGAGGAATGTTCCTCCTTAAAGATCCCTTGACTAAATACAAGCAGGAGAAAAACCCTTCAATCAGTACAAAAAAAATTTATTTTTTGAAGCATTCAGCTCAAATACATGTGATCAAATCTCTTTGACCATGGAAAATAAAAATGTTCCAAGATACACTTCAAGCCAAGCTTTAGCCCGCAAAGGATTTTTGTAGTTAATTTTGATAACCCCTAGAAAACATTTTAATTTCTGCCACCACTAACAAGTGGTATGTACAGTGCCCTAAAGAGGATTAAAAGAGAGCATAATGTTCCATAGAAATGGCACCCTTAACTTGTACATTATGGAAAATTAAGTAAATTTAATGATGAAATAGTCAATCACAAGTTTAAGTATATTACAAGTTTACTTACTGTATGAGCACTGTTAACAGTCTTGTTTATATGTCTGTGTTCCTCATTACTAGCCAAGATTTTTCAGGTCTTGGGTAAAACGGTTTGAAGTGGTTCTCCAGTTGAGCTCCCTAAACACTTTCCACTCCCCGGATTTCTGTCCCCAAGCTGCTGGAAAAGGCTGGGAGACTCAGCGGATACAATTTACCCCAACAGTTACCTGTAGAGCTGGCTAACAGCATTAGCTAAACAGTAGTATAACAACAGTCCTGGGGGTGGTACTGTAAAATCCAAGCTACTTACTTTATCATAGATAGTGTTTTGTAATACGAATTGGACCTTGAACCTGTGTTTAGTAGGTACAATGTAGAGATCTTAAACAGGTCTGACCAAGGGTGTAGCAAAGCTACGCAATTACCTTGTTGAAGCTGAAGCGCAGCATATGACATTTCCAGAAACGCTGACACCCTCCAGTTCCAGCAGCCAGGACCGTTTTTCCCCTACTTTACAGAATCTCTTGTACAGGATCTTTTGCCAAATGAACTGGCACTGATATCCTGCAGTCTAAGAGGGAAGGTATGGTGGAATTAGCAAGATAAATACACAGCTACAACCTTCCCCCTCTTCCTCAGGTGAATTTAGCCAACCCTGAAGAGCGTCAATACAAATGCTGATGCTTAAAAAGGCAAACCGTGTCACCAGACACACTGGAATTCACAAATTTCTTAAGATTCTTCTTGAGAACTGAGTTAAGAATGCACCTAGTGACAGTTACTGCATTTTTCTCTTTGGCTTTCAAATCTACATCTAGTTTATCCTCAGCAGATGGCGTCAGCAATGGACATACTGTTTGGGGGAAATAAGTATTCCTTTCCAGCAGGTAAGGTCGAGGTTCCTAAACCTGCAACTCAACTAATAACTTCTGACCTTGAGGGCTACTGTGGTTCGGACTACAACCCTGTTTGACTTGAAAGCCAAATTCCACTGTATCCTGCAAAAAATCATCTCCTCGTACATGGCAGAGTCATGCATGGATATTAAATCAAGAATCCATGCAAAATATGGCTGCAAGTCAGTCTGTTTCTAAAATTAATTCAAAGTTGCATACTCAGGTCAGCCAAGACACTAACGAGTCAGCTGATGAAGCTTTCCATGCCGTTTTTGTTACTGAACGGAAGGCAGAAAGATGAAGGAAACTAACCTATAGTACTAGTGGCAGTTTCTCCTCATTCCTAGGGGAGGGTACTCTTGCTAAACGCATGCATACTGACAACGTTATTAAGGAAGTACATGTCAATGTATAGTCTTCAGCTTTTATCCTTTATTACGTACACAGCAAAGAAGGCAGCATTTAGACACACGCACAGTGTGTTACATCCATTCCATCCACAGCACACACACACACGCATACACACAGCCTTAAAAAAGTGTCAGTGATAAGGAACATATTATAAAGGTTGTGATCTTTATCTCTAAGCCCCTGAGCTTTTTCTTATAGTTAGATGAAAAGGCAATGAACAAGTCTTTCCTTGCTCTGTAAGTGCTTTGTGCAGCAATGTCCGTAGAGGTCATAAACAAGTCTTTTTGGGAGCAGCAACATGAGTGTCTTACTCCCATATTCTCAGTCTCTTATCGCCATTTTTGCACCAAATAGTTTCCAGTTATGTTTAGTCATCATAATCAGCTAATATAGCTCTTGCTCCTGTGATTAAATATTAGGATCGGTTCTGCAGATCACAAATGAAATGCAATCCCTGCTTTCTCTCAAGAGATGTCATCTCGGTGATACTGTGGGACTAGAGAAGTTACCAGAATTTCGTGGGGACTGAAGAGGCACGGATGGAGAACTGGGAGAGAGTTTTCGTGGGCTGCATAGGTCGCCATTGTGCAACTTCCACAGAAGTTCTTCATTTTCCATTGACAGGCGTTTGTTTACTTTTGATTCTTTCTCTAGCGACTCCTGTAAAACAGCTTGCTCCGTAGACAGTTGCCTGCAAGCGTAAGATTTACATCAGAACACATAACCCAAGTTGGAGGCTACAGCATTGAACCTAATTGTTAAAGAAAGGTTTGAAATTGCATAAACCCTCCTTGGCTTACAACTATATTAATTCCTTAAAATGAGGAGTTAGCGTTTTCTCATCCTTGCTGTATTTAAACTGGGAGCTTGCAAAACGCAGGACAGTCTCAATAAGAAACATTCCTAAAGAGGAGAAAAAGCATCTGAAAAATGAGACTTGTCCCCCTTCGAATGACAGATGCTTTTAAATGGCCATGCTGGAGCCTTTGGGTCTTGCTGCAGGCTCAGCTCTACACAGAAGCTGCATTTCTTTAGTTTCCTTCAGGCTGGAAGAGTTTGCCCATCTGTTTAAGCAACAGTTGAAGTTAGGAGAACCTCACACCTGTTTTATTCATGTTAAATACAGCTATTATAGCTAAATAAAACACTGGCCTTTTCACTGATCTAAACTGGGGACAAATCACTCGACTAAAGTGGTTGTAAGTAAAACCAGGTTTAGCTCACAAATCAGTAATACAAAAAGAGTAAATCTGTAATAAGATGGTATTTCTGAGTTGCTGCTTCTCCCTGAAATACTGTTTTGGAGCACTGAAGAACAAACTGAGCCTCTACCCCCTTAGTCCGTTCCTGCTTGTTCTTCTACATAGGAACGCACATTTGTAGAGATACAAGTGGGGAAGAAAGGGGCGTGCTCTTTTGTGGAGTACTACAAAATCCCAGTCACTAATATTTACACAGAATTTTCTTTCTTGTCACAGGAACACCTCCCCCTGGTTCATAAGAACATCTAAAAGTCCACAGATATTTTTCACCTTGAAAGCTCCATGTGTTTGTCCATCCGAGCTTTTAATTCTTCATTTTCTTGCTGAACCTTCTTTAATTTGTCCATTAAGATCGTGTTGTTCTCCAGCTTAGAAAGAAAGGTCACAGTTTAAAATAAAACCCATACACGCACTCTTCAAGATAACACCTGAGCTATCACAGATGTTCATAATCTGGAGTTTGCAGACCTTGTTACGATAAGTGCAAAAACCTAGAGGAACGCGAGACTGACCTGCTATCGTGGCTTAATATTCTCTAACAGTCAAATAGATCCTACTTAGCTTACCCTTGCATAACACTGGCGGTTTGCCACTTGTGCTGATCAGATGCCAACAAAGGAGGACGGGATAAGGGATCAACTAGTTAACCAGCACGTTCTAGTAACTTCTGCCAGTGACGGGCAGCAGTTTTAGAAGCTGTTGCAGACAGAAGACTGTCTAGAAATAACATGCTAATGCGACCAGTGCAAGAGCTCCCCTGCGTAAACAGCTCTCCCTGCTGCTCTCCTGATTCTGCTTCATCGCTGCGGGACGTTATCAAAAGTTAAAATGGTGGGATGGCCCAAGGGCTTCTATACTGTGGGCAACGTCTGTCAGAAAAGATGAAGGTTTACTAGTAATTTACTGGTAATCGTAGACCAGGGCAACATCCAATGCTGTACAACACTGACCAACTGGCATGAACGTAGTCCTCTGTATCCAAACCACTTTCTGTACTTCCTCATTAAAATCTTGCTTAAGCAAGTATTACAACAGTGTTCGAAGGCCCCACCCAGGATAAGGACCCTGTCCTGCCACAAATAAGAGCATGCTACGTAATTACAAGTTCTATCCCCCAAAATTGCCTTTTCATGGGGAATTATGCACAGATCAGGAACAAATCCATGCAGCTAAACAAGAGGCTTAGATAATAGCTAAAATGATTGACCTAAGCTCGTCAACTCTAGATGAAAACATTTTTTCCATTTCATATTTGATCCCTTCTCATTTAATTAGGATCATTTCCATGTTAGATGGAAATCCGTCAGGAAAACGCTATCTTCCGTAACACTCAAGCAAACATAGCAGGTCGGCATTTTTTCTTTGGGAGATGGGGGAGAAGAGAGGAAAGGAAATGTGGAAGAGGCTCCCAGATAACCCTGTACTAATTTAGCAATAGTTTATGCAAACCAGTAGTTGTCTGAAGAGGTTAAAAGCTCATTTACAACATGCGGTGATTCCTTCCCCCTCTTTACATTACAGCCCAACGCAGATATGACTGTACCCACAATGTGAGCGTGTCCCATCATCATTTCATGTTTCCTTTTAAACAAAAAAAAATATTAATCCTCAGCACATCAGACTGACCAGCCTGAGTTCATTATCAGAACAGAACTCAGAGACACGGTCCAAACCTGCCAGATCCTAAGGAAAACTCACCAGTTTTTCCATCTTCATGAGCTTTACATCCTGCTGATGAAGTTTCTCATTCTTGATCTCCAGCACTGCTTTCAAACTTTCCAGCTCCTGTTCCAGATACATAATCTGTGGGTTTTTCTGAAAGATTTCCACAGAGTTTGCTTTTAGTACCCTGAATTTCAGGAACACTTTAAAAGTTTCTCTGCTATTTAGAAAGAGCAAGAAAATAAATATGGTAACAGTTACTCGTTCTAAGTGAAATCAAGTCAAACAGTTTAGCTATCACCTTCTCCACCGCTTTTGTTTGCCCTTTGATGTAGGTGGACAGTTGCAGTTTTCCTCAGAAGCTGTTCAGTAAACACTTTGTGCACAACCGTGAAAACCCCTTGTGAGTCAAAGGCAGGCGCTACAGCTGTCACAGCAAAACTCGTTTTGCGGGAGTGCCCAAAGGCTCCCTTTAAGGGTAGGAGTTCCAAAATTTATTTGATATTACTCATAACCCATCCCAAGAGGTAATTAGAGTGAACATTTGAAGAGTTTTCAGATGCTGGAGTAGTTCAAAAGGCACCAGAAATTTAAGGCCATGAACTTGACTGCAGCTGATTCTCCCTGTTTGGAGTCTGAAGGTAGCTGGGTCCCTTCGCGGAAATGGAAAGTTCGTTTTTGCATTCTTCTTCAAGCAATGCAATTGCATGTTTTATGACTTATCTTCGATACAGCAAGTTAGGACTTTCTTTTTTATTTTTCCTTTTTCTATTGTTTTCCAGGAGGTGCAGGGGCGAGCAGGAGGGGGACAGGGTAGGGTCAGGTCTGGTTTCCTCAAGGACATCTTTTCCAGAGTGAGGAACCCTTCAAACACTGCAGAGTAAAACATATTCTCTGCATTTCAAAGGCAGTCACAGGCAAAATTCAGGAGAAATAAAGCAAGTCTCAGTCCATTTCCAGGTAGCCCACAACACAAACAGAAGTCAATCAATGATTAAGTGTGTTGTGTAACTAAGTTTATCTTTAAAAACAAACAAAACTTGTTTGGGGGTAAGAATACTGGTGTACCGCATTGAGTAACAGCTTCACTGCCGCATCAGAAACCCAAGACCCAATGCCTGCCGTCCTGCGGGGCGCAGTCCCACAAGGACAGAGGCAGTACATCTCCCAGGTAACGAGGGCCTCCACACCTACGCGTTTCATTCTCCTGCCTGCTATTACGGACTCTGCCGTTAGTGAGTCTTGTTTCATTTCAACTTTTGAACAGAAGTCCATGTGAGAGCGGGGTGTGCTGTGCTGCCGCAGAGGCAGTGGCAGACAGTTTGAACTTCGTTCCTCCCTTTTGTGGCTTTACGCAGAATCAAGGAGCTAGCGAGAAAAGTGATCCTGAAAAGTTTAAGTGCAGCTTACGGTATATTCAAAATTTATTTTTTTTTCTTTCCCTTCTCTTCTCCAATGGTCTTAAAATGTCTTTTTAAAGTTATATCTGAGCCACCACATTAGCTACTCATAGTAGAACACAGAGCCAGATAAAAAGACTGAAAGGCCTAGATAAGGTTTTAGCAAAAGAGCTGGGAGTATCAAGGTGATGCTGTCTGAATAATACTGGAGAGTTGGAAATACATCTCTGTTCAAAGGGCTAATGGGAATTCTGCTAGTGCAGAATTTGTGTTTAATACAGAAGAATATACAGGGTCAAGTCAGTATTAGAGAAGCCTCAGGGTTATGATGTGTCTCATGCTATCAGGATGCAAAGTGCATTTGCAGCTACGTAAAGGCACTTGACTATTGCTCCTTTAAATTAAACACCATCTGAGCATGCCTATGGACTACAGTTCAAACTCCCAAGCGCAGTGTACAGCACGTTTGCTTTGGTATCGTCTCTCTCAACCACAGCAACATACTGTGGTTGCAGATTCTTCTCATGGCAGCTCTGTCCTGCCACAAGAACAAGCAGTGCGAGAGAAAAAAAAGAAATTAAATTCCAGTGAAAACCAGGGCAGCTTCTACTGGAAGCATCCTAAGTGAGTTTTTACGAATTCTCCTTGTGGGATAAGCAATACTACTGGTATTCCAGTTATTTCCAGGTGACCAGAAAGATAAGCATGCTTGTGTCTAACCCTCCCAGTGCATGAAAAACCTCTCTCAGGACATTTCAAACCATCACAGATAAATTTTGTCCTGCTTTTCCTCCCAGGGCTGCTAAGTTTATCTGAAAGATAAATCAGCAGTAAGTATGAATCAGTGTTTGAATAAACCTATTAGAGACTCAACACAAGAAGGGGGTTCTGTAGTAGCAATTAAGCCCACACTGATCTTAGCACCATTAGAACATTTATCAATTATCTAGAAGCAACCTATGGTACACTTCTGCATACACGTAGGTCTTCAATTTAACTTAGGTCATAACTTACACCACTGACTTAGATATTCAACAGCTTTATAGATCTATAATGGTAAGGTTAATACGCAACATTGTAATGATTGAGAAAAACTTCTGGTAGGTGAGCCATTTATATAAAATATTAATAAGCATGGGAGCCCTATTTGGCTTGATTGCAAACCTTTCATATTATGCAATAAAATAAACCCAGGCTGACAAGATCTGCTCATCCGCATTACTTTTGAAGATCAAGACTTACAAGATTGGCTTTTTCTTTGGCTATTTGTTTTTGCTCTTCTAGTTTCAACTTCTCACTCAGAGAGTCGTTTTCACATTTTAATTCATCAATTTTTTTCTGAAATGAAAAAACATGGCACAGTTAAACCAAGCATTCAGGGCACATCTTCAAACTGCCTTTTAAGTTTTAGGCTGTTGCAATCACCCCAACCCTTAACGAACCTCCAGCAACTCCTGCTTCTCTTTAAAGGACTCTTCAAGCGACTTCCTTTCAGATTCGTGGGCACTCTTGAGCTCTGCAACAAATTATTTTTGCAGATTTCTAATACCACTTTAAGACACGAAAATTCTTTGTGAAACGCAGCAGCACGAAAAGCCAGCCAGTACACATACGCACAGATGCAAAGTCAATGACAAGGAAAGAACATCCATCATCAACTGATGCACAGCATATACAAAGCATCAGATTTATTGCTGCTTCAGATTTGTTGATTGCCCCCTCGCGTATCCATTTCATTAGCTGACAGCGTGTCAATTTTGAAAGCATTCATCTACATGCAACAAATGGATGAACTGAGCACAAGAGCCACATCTGACAAAAGCTGAGTTTCTGATGTGAAAACACAGCAAAGATTCGAATTGTGTCTTCCAAAAACTTCTAGAGAAATCATTTCCCTTCCTACTTTGGAGATGCCACGCAGAGGAGTTTGCTCTTTGATTGCAGTGGAAGTGTTACCAGTTTTAATGACACAAAAGTATCACCAGGAACTTGGCTATCAAGTGGATTTGAAGGGAGGACGGAAATCATCATCACTTCAATTAGATGCAATGCCACTGAAAACTGAGCACACTCACCACCCCCTTCCTAAACAACTACCTTTGCCCAGTGTACTGTAAGCAGCGTATAATATTTCTCAACATTCCCATGTCGGTTTGGAAAGCACACAACCCTACCTATCCACAATTTCAATTTCGAGGTTCTCCTTATAGAAATAGGGGGGTGGAACCAATTACTCATTAACTTGAGATTTAGAGGGCAGACTGCAATTCAGACAGCTCTTACTGAAAGAAAAGGTCATCTCCACTCTTAAACTGATTTAAAAGTTTCATTCAACTACAGTGGGATGATGGTTATTCCTGTATGTAAAATGAGGCTCGCTCAGTTCCAAAAGAAGGAATTCAGCCAGTGTTTTTAAAAATAGCTGACTGCCAAGAATAAATGAAATGGACACACCGATGAAGACGTTTGAATATTTTCGTTTGTGACTAGCAGTACTATAGCGTATGTACTTGAATACAAAATACTTGCCTGAAAAAGAGGATTCATACTCCTTTTTCAGCTCCTCTACTTTTTCTGAGTGGCTGTTTTCAAGTTCCAGCTTAAAGTTTTCATGTGTGACATTTAAGTTGTCCACCTGCAATATGACAACATGTTTTTTTTCCCCCCTTACATATGTCAACTTAACCCTTGTTTAAAGTATTGTTCCAGTAGCTTTACGCAGTACAGTGAGCACATTTTAAATGGTCTCAGTAACACTTAACAGACAGTCACAGGAGAAGCTAAGCCACATACAACACTTAATAGATGAGACCGATGCCTTACAGTTTACCACTACCAACAGGATGATGTATGCGTCTGTCACACACACGGAGTTGTTGCAAAGCAAGGTCACGGGCCAGGGGTGTTGCTATAAATCTTGAAACTCAAGCTGCCTCAAATATCCAGGGGAGCTCTAGAAGTCATTGAAGTTTACAGAACACAAGGAATCCCCACCACATTTAAATACAAGCTTAAGAGCTGGACAGCTTAGTGTAGTAATTAATATTTTTATAGTTGCAACAAAGTGGAGTTTCACATTAGATAAAATAACTCCGTTATTAGCAAACCCCAGGATTCTCTGAAGGTTCATTTGTAGCAGAAAGGAGTTGCTGGAGAACATTCCTACTTCAAATGTTACAAACCTGCTCCTGGAGTTGTGCTTTGTACTTTTCAGCTTCTTCAATGCAGATACTTTGGAGTTTCTCACATTCTGCAGTGTAAAACTGTTTAAGCCTCTCCTCCAGCTCAGCTAAATCATTGTGATGTTGCTGGTTTAACTTCTGCAAAAACCCTTCATAAGCAACCTGCAGTTCGTTCCTGTCTCTCTCCAATTTCTCACAAGCCGCAGAAGTGGTTACTGAAGATGTCAAAGCAAAAAAGAAGAAAACGATAGGATCAAGCTCAATGCTAATTTCACTGTCTTTGTTACAACGTATTAAGGATAGTGAACACTCTACACAGCAACATGGTTACACAAAGACAAACATAATTTATCCATTAAATGAGTGCCACCTCCAAGGACACGTGAAAAGATCTTTGCAAAATTATTGAATTCAGTGTTTCTTATGCTGAGAATTAATTGAATTGAGTTATAGAAAGCACAAGTGTGACAGTTTGTCATGACATCGAATAATGAGTGTCTCGAGAGACACTGAAGTGCCCCAATAAAAAAAAATTAATTGATTTGCTACTTCACCTAATTTGATCCCATTCCAGTAGTGCATTTGTCAGAGTACTTCACTTTTTGATATATAAACCACTTAGCTAAATTTGAAAGTCTTAATATCCTGGAGACCATCCGTTCAGCATGTCGCTTGCACTCGGATATGCAGCAGAGAAGCAATTGCAGCCTGACATGGGCTGCCCGATACAGAACTGCCAATCTGAAACGTACTGCTGATATGCATATGCCCAAGATATTTAAATATGCAAGATACAGTTTCAGGCAGAAAGCGCTGAGCATTCAGAAAACAGAACGAAATACTGTGTAATTCTCTTTACATCTATATTAACACACAGGTCAGCTAAGAACACTGCCTAAGTTTGTCTCCCCATATTTACAGCTGATTAAAAGGCAAACCAGAAGTTAGTAACTTGTACTGCTGAGTTTGACATTGAGCATTCCCAGCTCCAGCCAGACAGGCCCGAATAGGAGGAGTCATTTCCCTATTGTTAATGGGAGCGGAGCAAGCGCCTTCTGCAGTTCCAGCTACACCCAAAGCCTGGAAGCAAGGTGAAACAGGACCTAACAGGCGCGTGGTCACTGACCTTAAGCAAAACTGCTTCTAAAGACTCTAGTGCTTTGTTTTAAAATAAATTAGACAGATGAGTGTCTACTTAAGAGAAAAAAAAATCAACTAAAACGTTAACTTGGTCTTCAATGAAATATGGGAGAAGTAATGCGTAGATACACTGTATAGCAGCTTGGCACACTGCCCACACAGCATAAACAAACTGTGTAAAAGCACGGGAAGATTCAAGGATTTTTGTACAGGCAGCACAGGAAATTCTCAACGCAGCTGTGTTTGAGCCTTAAGACACATGAATTTCCTCAAGGACTGACCCCCAAAGCAGTACTGGGCTCGGCTCTAGGCAAGCAGCCTGCCCTGGCAGAGGGCCTCAACTTACACATGGGTCAGATTCCCTCTTTGCTACAGCTCATTAAGAGCCAGTGAGTAACTCAATGAATGATACTTGCACTCTCTTTTAAAGAAGTCTTGGCCCTGCTGCCATCACTTGGAACCTGCAGTTGAACTAGGAAGTGCCAGAGTGAGCTGTACTGCATGGAAATCCATCTGCATCTCTGTCTACCTGAATCAGTTCTAACAGCGGCTCTGCGCTGGGTCTCTGTGAAAGATCTGCTGATCAGGACAGATTTAAGCCGAGCTCTTCATCCCAGGACTGGCAATGATGCAACTAAAGGCTCAACTGAAACATACCACAACATTCTCTGCAACCTAAGCAGGTTTCACAGCTTTCTGTATTTTCTATACCGCTACCAAGAAAGACTTTTATTTCTGTCTCTTTACTCCTTCCACAAACTTGTATAACTGCTTCCTTTGGAAAAAAAAAAATAATAATAGAACATTAGCATTCACATTTCTATTGCGTCACATTGGTGTCATGTTATTGACTATATATATGCCCGTATTGTCACATTTTGGGGGAAGAGGAAACATCACAGGTAGGGGACATTAGTTTGTAATGCAAAGAACCAGGCAGCGAGCCAAACGCAGACGTTACGCAGCCAACCGCACACAGAATGGATCCGACCATCTAGAGCAGAATAAGAGGGGTACAGCTGAGGGACAGGCAACACACACGCCTCATTTGAGATAACTGCAGCAAAATGCTTCAAATGATCCACTTCCTTTAAAACCAGCAGAGGAAGAAGCGAGCATCCAATTCTTTATTTGTAAGGCCAAAGCCATTCATTTGCCTCCATTTAGCTAGAAGAATGTGGTGCCTATCATTGTTTTATCTTTCAATGTCAGCACGCAGAACTTCAGATGATGCAAAATGCTTCAGAAAAACACAAATAGCAAACCACACCTTTGTCAAAGAAAAACAGACACATCAATTCTTGTTCGGCCAGTTTGCAATTCAGATTTATAAGACGACTAATGTTACAAAGGCAAACAAAAACTTCTGAAACTTGCATTGGCAGTTGAAGGTTGTGTTACCTTGAAGATAACATCTGGCCTCTGCAAAGCTGGAGGCTGCAATGCTTCCTCACAGATCGCAAGCCTGACTTGAGTCCCTGCCATCCAAACCAGGAGCAGATCTACCACACCACCAGTGAGCTCCCAGCATCACAGTGGTGCAAGCAACTGCGTGTGACGTTTCAGCAAAAGCACCGACTGAAGAGCTGTTGATTTGAAGTTACAAGAAGTCCTGAGAAGTCCTGTAAACCAAAGTTTGTCTCCATACTTGAGATTCAGGTGTCTGCAGCAAGTATTTTGCACAGCCCTATCCATCTCCAGACTGAAATATCTGATTTATCACTGTACACTGCCTTGTTTTAAGAAAGGGACAAGCCATGAAAAAGGCAACCAATTCCTTAGTTTCGCCACTCATCCACTGCAAGGGGATGCTGCAAAACTCCTGACTAACCAGATTTAATGGTTACTCAAGAGTGTTCTTATTGAACTGGTGCTTAATTTTGAAGAAAAATTTCTAATCGGAATGTGTGCTCTTTCAGCAGTACACACAAAATCTTTTTCAACTTCTCATCCACTTCAGAGATACTTGAAGGGTGTGCTTTAGAGTTTTCGTACACAACTACTCTGCTTCCTCTCCCTTCTTAAAGGGCTTCCCTCCGCAGTTCCACACCTTCATTTTGCCACGCACGATAATCACAGACCCTGAGCAAGAAAACAACAGGAGCCAAACGGTCCAACAGCATTTGAGAGAAAAAAAATAATCAAGCCGTAGAGATGGACAAATGGGTAGCACATTTTTTCATTAAGTTTGTTCAATCTCGTGTGTAACACTAAACAGTTTTAAGCCATTAACATTCTCCCCCCCTACCTCGGTTGTCCCAGCCTCTCCTCCCACTCATAGAAGACTGTCTCTCCCTGTATTATTACAACAGGGAGAAAGATTAATCTATATTTTTAGGCTTCTTAACACCTGTTTATTATAAACAGAGCCTGGTTCTTTTGGGCAGAACCACGACCTCTGGCAATCACGGGAAGTTTCTGAGATTTGGTAACAGTGTAACTTCAGATCAGAAATGCTGGTTTTGACATGTAAAGTTAACGTTCCTATGTAGTTGTTAACAACGGCCACTTGCATCTTGGGTGTTTCATTGCAAAGCTTTGTATGTGCCAAAGCCATAAAACAAATGTCTGCAAAACAGAAGTGTGGAGAACTGGGGATGTGGCATCTCTGTGCAACAGTGCAAATGGCAGCAGATCCAAACCACATGAACAGTGGCACCAGCTGAAGGAGAGGATTACAAAAGTTGCCTTAGTATCCCAAAGAAATCTATTTCATATTTTCACTAGAAGTAGCCAAGAGATAAGACCATAAAATTGTGCAGTATCTCCTTCTTACAAAATTTCATTTTTTCTTATTCTAATTATAAAACAATTCATCATCCAATGCAGTCCTTATGGCTAAACTGCTTACATAAAAACATTTTGCAATTTATATTCCCCTAAAAGTCACCATAACCATAACTCTAAGAAGATAAAATATAGTAGATTTTTTTTTGAATCCTGAATTAAATTGTTTTGAAACAAGTTACCTTGATAAAATTGTCTAAGTCACTCCCTAGTCTTGTTATGATTTATGAAAAGCCATTAGACTGTCTAAAATTTTGCAACAGGGGTCACTAGGACAGAAAACTAGCAGCATTTTAATAGAATCATAGAATCGTTAAGGTTGGAAGGGACCTTCAAGATCGAGTCCAACCATTAACCTAACGNTCCACCACCTCCCTGGGCAGCCTATTCCAATGTTGGATAACCCTTTCAGTGAAAAGTTTTTTCCCTAATATCCAACCTAAACCTCCCCCGGCTTAACTTGAACCCATTTCCTCTCGTCCTATCACTTGTCCCTAGGGAGAAGAGGTCAGTCCCCATCTCTCTACACCCTCCTTTCAGGTACTTGTAGAGAGTGAGAAGGTCTCCCAATCAATAGATGTGGGGGATGTTACCAGAAAGCATCAAGTATTTAGCATGGTGTTATGTCACAGCACATAACACTTTATTGCTCTAACTTTATATTTCACACTGCAAGATCTATTGTATGTGTTCCATTGATCAGTAAGTATACTGTAGACACAAAGGTTCATTTCGTTCTCCATATATTTTTTTTTAAATTGTTATCTAATAATTAATTCACGTTTTTGGCAGATTCTCTCAATATTGGAATTTCTTCTACCCAAACATGCTTTCAAGTTTATGACCAAGTTTCTCTTGGTGTTACTTCTATAACGAGACTAACAGTACATGACATTAAGCCACATTTCATCTTTTTGTTCTTGGGCAAAAAATGAGGGAGGCAGACCAAAAAAGCATGCTTTAAGCTGCACTGAAGTGGCTCTGGCTCAATACATATGTGAAGCATTCAGATATCTGCCAGGACGTAAGTTCCCATCCTCTAATGCTGCAAACGCTACAGTGTGAGCAGGCAGGCAAGCGTACCACTCGTGGCAAGTCAGGCCCAGCCCCAAACGATAGTAGGTAGATGTTTCTATCAGTTAAGTATTTTTAAGGATCATCAAAACCTGAAAACCAAATCACATTCACTCCATCTGTCTGTAAAACAAAATCATCTTTTTTTTATCCCAGCCTCCAAAACATTTTAAAGGTCATTTATTGATTAAAAAAAATAGCATGAAGGTATTTTGAAGAAAGTGTTGTTTACCAATCGCAATGCAGCAAACGGAGGGGAAGGAGAAGGGCTCGGCACGTGGCGGTGCAGGATATGCTCCAGCCTCTCTGGCCCACTGAAACCAGCTCCAGCACGGCCGTGTCCAAAGGGCCGAGGCAGCACGGGCTGCGTCAGCCCTGAGCCTGCCGGCTTCCAGCAGGGCTGAGCTGGATCACCTCCAGCACAGCGGCAAAGAGGCTCCGAAACAATTTGGAGTGAAATTAATTTAGAGGAGCAGTTTCATACCTCTGAAGAAATATGCAGCTCTTGCAATTTGTACTTATGTAATTAAACAGGTAACTAGAAATAATTTACGCACTAGCTTGCATCTTAATAAGAAGGGAAACAGGTGAGAAACAGCACAATCCGTACCTGCTCCAGGCTCCCAGAACCAAGGCGCTTACATTCAGCCACAAAGTTTAGTCTTCGTGGCTGGAGATTTTAAGGAAACCCAAGTTCAGAAGCCACCTGTTAATGAATTTGAACTCCTTTGGAAAAGCTCATCCCCAAACACACCATCACCACTAATCCTCATAGGCATTTCCAGCTGCCCAGAGCAGAAAGCAGTGTGCAGTAACCATCCTCCCCACGCTCTGCCAGCCTAGGGCAGGTTCTGGGATCCCAATGCCTATTTAATTAAACAAATAAAACAACAACAAAAAAGGTGTTTTGGTGGAAAGGGTCATACAGAATAACCCAGCAAAACGGACAATTTGACAGCAAGCCAATTTGGTTTTGCAGGTAACTCAAAGAGCTTGGGAATGCGCATAATTAAACTTCAAAGCAAGAAATTGAGGAGTCCAAACTGTGCAGGGTAGAAGCTGCAGGAGACTCCACGTTCCTCTCAAACTCAGCAACACGCAGCGGCCAGACTACACCCAGCTGGGTGCACCGGGGTCCTCCTCCTCCACTGTCCCTTCCCAAACTGCAAACCAACTGCCATTAAAAACACGGCAGCTGGGACTCCACAAAACACATACACATATCCACACGGCCAAAATTAAGAGTCAAACTGTACTTCACCTTCTGAGCCAATCTATGGCTAGATCCTACTGTGAATCAAAACTCACCATGCTTATATCAAAACAGCCTATGGAAAGTTCAGCTATATCCATTTAACAGTGGTAACAGAAAGCTGATTAGCAGGTGTGTATTTAAACAGATTATTTTCAGCTAAAGCTACTGTTGCTTTTCTCACACCTTGTCAACAAATGAGGTCTGGCTGGCTTTATTTATTTATTTTTTTAACTTATCTTTTTTTAAAAAAAATTGGTTTAAAGCTCGATAGACTTGAAGACCTGTATGGTTATTAATTTCTGTGATTAAATCCACTCCCTTTCCACGCTGAGAAGTACAGACAGACTAGACGCGTGACATTGTCAAGACAAAGGAACTGCATGAAGATAAATACTTCACTGAAACCATGGCCTGGAAAAGCTGACAAAGGGGAGCGAGCCCGAGGCTGCCATTCAGATGCTCCTGCGGAAGGGAACGGCTGATGGCCCAGTCCAGGAGCACGCCAGCCAGCATCCCTTCCGACAGCTCTGTGCGCTCCGGCATCACACATCCATCAGGCTCAGTTGCATTTGAAGGGTTTTTTTCTGGTTATCAAACTACTGAATGGCATATTCTTGCAACGGGAGTTCCACGTATGAGCTCAGCAGGCTGTTAATCAAAGCAGGAAGGTAACAAGTTTATGGGAAGCTCATTTAAGAGTGAGGTACCCTTAGAAAGCTTTCAAAAAAAAAAAAAAAGTTTAGCTAGCTTTTGGTCTGCCCACCCAAGCTGAATTTTCCCCTTCCTGATAAGTGGCAAACATAGAATGTAGGTTGATAAAGGGAAACTAACACTGCAGATGCAGGCTCATGGAAGAATAGAGACTGTCTTGCTCAGACAGAAACTGTACTTTATTATGAAAATGACTTCAGAAAACAAATGGGTTTGCCCAGAAAGTTACACATACGTACATTAAAAACAAATAAATCTCATCTATAACACAACTCTGTAGGAATGGAAGAAGTCCATTTCCACCCTGAAACTCCAGTTTTGTTGTTGTCACTTTAGGGTGACAGAAGTGCCGGCTGCAGCTGATGGGGGACACTACCCTCCCCCCTGCTGCTCCTTCCCCTCTCTCTGCTCCGGCACCGGCGCTCCCCTCCAGCCACACGCTGAGCCAGGCCTGGCAGCTTTGGCAAAACAGCACTTCAAGCCACTAGTTTTCAGCTGGCAGAGGTCCCAGTGCAGCTCACCGCCTGGCCGCGCGGGCAGCAGTGCCGGCACAAGGCAGGACAGGGGGACGTGGAGGCAGAGGGTCAGGCCCTCTCTAAGCAGCCCCTGCTAAGACCCACCTGAAACAACTGCTGAACTGCAATCCAGGTGCTGCATTGGTAGGAAGGTTAAAAGCTGCAGCTTGACAGATGCCAGATTGCACCAAGCTCGAGAAAAGCCTCAGCTTTTTAGTACCACGCTTCCAAGAAAGAAAATGCTACACATTTCTGCAGTGTCTTTGGTACTCTCATCCGTCTATTTAGGCTGCAAGGCGTTCTCTGCTTGCGATAGTCCCCGTTCACACATTTGCAGTTTTATGCAGCATCACATACAGCTGCCAGAAAGCTGCATTTTAACACAGACTCATAGAATGGTTTAGGTTGCAAGGGACCTTAAAGATCGTCTAGTTCCAATCCCCTGCCATGGGCAGGGACACCTCCCACCACCTCCAGGGATGTGGCAGCCACAGCTTCTCTGGGCAGCCTGGGCCACCGTCTCACCACTCTCACACTGAAAAATTTCTTCCTGATATCTAATCTAAATCTGCCCTCTTCCAGTTTGAGGCCATTCCCCCTCATCCTATCACTACATGCCCTTGTAAACCCTCTAAATTGGACAACAGTAACAGTGACAAGCAGAGCAGCTTTGCTCTGTTGCTTCAGCTGGGGGACAGGGAGAGCCCTCCCTCCCCACCATGCTTCCAGCTCGGAGTCACTGCCAGGGAACGCCTGCCTTGATTAATCAGCGCTAAAAAGTAAATCTGAACATTAAATGCACCACCTGCATGTAACAAGAGCTACATTCACACTCAAGTTTGGCTGAGACAATACCTAACTTCCAAAGCATGTGAAAATAAACATTTCAATAAGAAGTGACGTATCTGAAACTGCTCCACGTTTTACTTCTGCTTTCAAAGCTTTTTTTTTTTTCCTTTTTTAAAGGGGCTTCGTCATAACAGAAGTGTGCTTTTATAAAACGCTAGCTTTGCTTTCAAGTGCTATCATGGTCAATCCAATGACTTTTTGCACTCCACAAGATGATTCTGCTTTGAATTCAGATAAGTTATACGAAGTTACTATTATACGTAATTAAATCAAGCTTCAAAGCTGGCAAAACCAGCCCCTGCACATTATAGCTGTCCACTAGGATGAGTTCAAAGATTTAATCCCATTAGCCTGATTGCATTTCCTTCTGTTAATTTTACGCTCATTCACCTACAAGCCACTAAGGCAGAAGCAGATTTTGTGCAGTATATTTTACAGGTTTATGGATTTTTGCCAGCAAGTCTCTAGAAGACAACATGCAAATGAATTAGGGATCAAACAGAACTATATCCACTGTCAGCCATACTCCCATTTTTAAGAAAGTGAGTGCTTTGGTCACCAGACGCGTGTTTTGCGAGGAGGCCCCACTAGGCGCAGTCAGATCAGTGCCAGGAATTCGGTGAACCTGGGGTCACGCTGTCAGGGCTCCAGAGAAATGCAGCGATTAAAGCATCCCAGCAGAATCCAGTCAGGGAATTAAATGCCTGCCATTACAACACCGGGGCATCTGTCTTTCTGCAGATCTGTTTTGCTGCGTTTCTGTTCTCGTGAAGAATACAAAAATATACTTACCTAGTTCTCCTCGAAGGTTAACTAGTTCTTGAGATAACTCTTTACGCTGTTTCAGTGCTTCCTCCCTCTGCAGAGGAAAAAAAAAAAAAGAAAACAAAAAACAACCCAAACATTTAGTTCCTAGTGATCTGAACAGGGCACCTTCCAATAATTAACTTACATGTGTTCTGTACGAAAACAAGAGGCAGGAGCAAGAAGCCAAGATATGAATCATTTAGGATAACAGTTCTGCTGTTACAAAATACACAGATGTTCTTCTGTTGTTAAGGAAGTTATGCTTTTAAAACAAAGAATAGGTTTTTTTCCAGGATAACACTGCAATTAAAATCCTACTTTGCACCAATTAATTATATATTTTATGATGGGTGTAGCAACACAAGCCTCCAGAACAAATCAACTGATAGCTGTCAAGGGCACAAAAGTACAGTATACATGTGAAAGCGACATGCATTAAATATTTATCTTAAACTTACTCAAACACAAAACCAAAAAGACTTTGCTGAATGCTCAGTCTTCCATGAAGACAAGGCACAGCCCTGCACAAAGTTGAACACAACCCACCCCACCGCTCACAGTTCTTAATTTTAAGATAGATGTTGTTCCTTATACCGAGAGACTCGTAAATGATCTGTGCTCACAACGAGCTGCAGCGTCCACCTCCCCACTCTGCCCAGGGCTGACCCCTCTGCCCCCAGCCCCGGCCGAGCTGCTCTGGGGCTCGGCGACCGGCACCTCACACCCATGGCCACCGCGATGAGGGGACAAGGTCCAGGCTTCCCACTGCCAAGACGCTTTTCACCTTGCTCCCGACCAGCTCCCTGCAAAACAAATCCTAATTACCCTTGCTGCAGCGCACTGAGAATAGAGGCAGAGTTTGCTGCTCGAGCAGCCCATCTTCCAGCTCCTGCAGCTCCCTGGCACTCATCGGTGACACGCAGGTGGTGGCACCGCCAGCCAGGCTGGGCTGGTCTGGCCACGGCCAAACAGCGACGCTGGACCTTGCCTCTCCCCAGGTTATCCGACTTCCGCGCCGATCACTCCCGACAGCAGCAGATACTGCAGCTTCTGCAATTGGCACAAGAGCCAGCGATCGCTTAAAGCCACAGCCCTTCTTTTATGAAAGGCGAGCCCCAGACATGAGACCGATCGATCTCCGCTCGCTCCAACGGCAGCCGGGACTGCGAAAGGGAACGCTGCCCTCCTCTGCAGATAATGGAGCTTATTTTTAGCCATTTCGGGCTTGCAAGACCCTGCTTTCACACTTACATGTGTCGATGCAAAAATAAGCCACCGGAGGCCTGAGCTGAATGGGAGACACAGACAGAGCGGCTTTGCTGCTGTCAATGCCCAGGCTTGCGCTCACAGCCTCTGCGCGTGGCAAAGAGCTTGAAACTCACTTTGCATCCTTCTCCTTCAGCTAGGATACACTGGGGGAAAAATAATAATAATGCACTGGCGCCCAAAAAAAAAAAATAATCACTTGGACTTCTTCCATTAGCTGCTACGCACCTGAGCACGGTCGATGAGTTTGGCAGTGGCAGGGCCACACCTGTATCTGGGGAACACACCTTTCCCTGGGGAAAACCTCACCTTTACAGAGGGTTCCCCCTTTGTCCCCGGTCACTCCCACCACAGCCCGAGCCCAGCTATCGGCAGCACTCGCCCACCGGGTCGCCCAGTTAAGAGCACCCAGGCCTGGAGGTGGGCAATTCCCACTGCACGCCTGCAGGACAAATAAAGCAGTAAAATACACCATTCTTGAGGGGAAAAAAATCATAGAGGGAATGAGCACCCAGAAACCAGTCATGTATTAAGGTCTGACACAAGACTGATCCAAATGAATAATTTTCAGGCTATGCACTCTCATCTGCTGCAAGTTACAGGAAATCATTCTGCAGCTGAAAAGGCTGGTTGGAAGAAAGGGCCAGCCCTTTATTAGAAATATTTGTATTTTTGACCTTGCATGGGAAAGATCCCCTTTTAATCACTCCACTCTAAGCAGTCTTAACGGTTATTTGGACACTGACACACTGGTAAGGGTAGTAAGTAGCCGTGTTGCCGTTTTACATTAAGCATTTAGAAGCTTTTTGCAGTGACAGTGGGGAAGAATGAAACGCACGCCTCGCCCTCCAGGGTAAATTCTCAGGAGAGCAGAGCGCTGGGTTATTGCAAAGGACCAGCCCTGCTCTTCCCGCTGCCCTGCGCAGGGAGGAGAGATGAGTCAGCTCCTCTTCAGCGCCAGTTCCCGCTACGGACACAGCAGCGGATGATGAAAACGTGAATGCTGCAGTGAGTTATCTGAGCCCCATCCTCACACGCTTGGGCACAACCACGTAGTGGATTTGCAAGCAAGTTAAACTACCAAAGCACTTTTATTGCCATGCTGTAGGCTCCTGATGGGATTTTCCAAAGCTTTTACAGCAACCTTGTCCATTACTAAGTTAGTTTACAAACACACTTAAGAGATCTATTAATTTTTTAGTGTGCCTCCTCCCCTTGGTTTGCATATTTATTCTGTATTTTAATTCTCAGTTATCCTTGAACCTGATTTCTTCCAGCCCACTCTGTTATTAAAATATCTCAAATTTTCTCCCCTCAGCCCAGTGGCTGGACCACGCTGCAGGCCCTTCGGGAATGCTAATGTTTTTGGTTAGCGTTTCCAGAAGGCCTGCTTCATGGTCCACACATTTTGGATTTGTTTTTGGCTAAAGCAATTTGATGAGAAAAGGCCACATGAGCTCAGAATAGACTAAGGACTGACAGAGGCTGGGACTAAAAACCCAAAACAAAAATTAGTAAGGCAGTGTTATTCTGTATTTTTTTTTTTTAATGTTTCTTGCTTTCTGCTGCTCTTAAGCCCTTTTGCTTTTTACTGGTGCTGTTTAACCTTGTGCCTCAACCTCCAGCTTGTCTGTTCATAGTTTCACAAATCAAGAAATCCAGACAGATAGAATAAGTTGCTCATATGGTTAAGCAGTGCCAGGAAGTAGTTAGACAAACCAGCAGTTAATTTAGCACACTTATCTAAGTTCTGAGAGAACAGAAGCTCCAGGTACAGGGGCCTCCCCAGGAAAACACAGAAGTTTCCAAGACCTGAAATCTAAGTGTAGTGAAATACCAAAGACCACTTGACTAATCCAGCAAAGACCATCTTCAGTGTTTAATGCAAAGGCAGGTAGGGATGTTCTTTGGGATGGAATATTGAGCAACCTTCTAGTTCACGCTTTACAAGCTTCTGGTTGAAAAATCACTGTCAGAAATTGAAAGAGCAGAATCAGGTGGGAGGATATAGGATTGAGCAATTTTGGCCTTGTTCATTTATCCACATAAACCTGGCAATAGAGATCATCCTCCCTTAGCTGTCAGACTCAAAGAGACTTCATACCAATTTAAAGCTGTTTCTGGCACAATATGCGAGTTTATGCCAAGATCACGTAGGATGACTGGGTACCTATTTTTCTTATTTCCAAGGAATCTATTGTAGGTGCATAAGAAATCCAGTTGTGCTTTAGCCAAAACGTTCCCCCTACCTTTAAGAGGGAAGCTGTAGGAAGGAATGACAACAGAGTTTGGGGATAAAAGCTTTGCCACAAGCAGTATCAGAGTGGTGCACCTCTACTTTTGGATGCTACAAAAAAATTCTCAGCATAAAGACAGACTTGGGACATTTTTTGTTGTGTGAAAGATTAGGCAGTTAAAAATCCTTCGCATGTTTTGAAAGTTTTGACAAGCAAGTTCACAGGGATGTATGTGCCATAGCAAGGACACTTGGGAAGGTGAGGTACACCCCACTACAACTGGATAGAAAAAGAAGAGGTCCAAGGTAGGGTTTGGGGAAGAGGACAGTTTCAAGAAGCCAAAAATGTCCCAGTCAGGAATGGAATAAATTATGAAATTTGTCATTGATGTTTGTGTTACTAGCAGTTACACAGCCCAGTTACAGGCTTAAGAGTGTTTTTCCTGGCAACCAGCTATTTTTGCTACAGCTTGAGATTCAAACAGACCAGCTTAGGGTCATTTTAGATACAAATGAGGGTGAAGATGCATCAACATCTCAAACAGTTTCCATCGCTCTGCTTTAAAAGCAGGAAGCTCAACAGAAGTTCACATCCCAGAATGTACAAAAACGGTATTTATACCAAGCACGCAAGCAACCAGCCTTCCTGGCTATGTACCTATACCAAATCTTCACATCAGAAAGACAAGATACCTCCAAGAGCTCAGGCTATGAGCGGTTCTCAAGTTGGAATGGGCAGGTAATCCTCAAGCACCCCACAGCTCCTTTTGCAGATCCCAAATCCAGAAGCATGCAGTTTTATGGCAAACTGGCAACTCTTTATTTCTTTTGAGAGGACGTGCAACTATCCAGCCTAACCCTTTCAGGTTTCCCAGCACAGTCCTGCTGCTGGCCAGGTGAGGTGGCCCTCGTGCAGGAGCCCCATGCGCTGCCTGCAGGTCAAGGCTTTGAGAGCCACGGATCGGTTGTGCCCGGCCAAAAAGCCCTGTTCACCTTTTGCAAGTTTTTCTTCCATGTTAAGAGGTACAACTCCTTCAACAGCTATGTGATGTAAAAGAGGCAGAACCCATGTTTCAAGTATGCATCTCCAAATAAGCTAACATCTGGTAGTAATTATCCACACATCACAGTTCACATTTTAAACAACCACACTCCTGGAAACAAAACGTGTACTCTTTGGAGTTGTACTAAAGAAAGATAAATTCCCAAGAACCAATACTGAAAAGTTCACATTTATATGCCAAAATATGGGTGGGTTGTTTGTTTGTTTTTTATTTCAAGCAGCTATGTCACACCAGCATCTATGTGATAAGCTACCTATCACAGATGCTTAGTCTACCCCATGCAATATATCACATCCTCCAGGAGCTCTGTGGCATTTCAAACTTCTTAGCAAGCTTCTGTCATTCACCAGAACCCTCTCACTCAATTTTTCATCCTCAGATTAATGTTTCCAGATCTTCCTCAATGGTGTACTCGTGTGAAGCCTTATACCTTCTATCCATTAACAGGTTCAGAAGAAGCACTACACATTGCCCAAACCAAAAGCCTGCAAAGTACTAGCACATTGCGAAGGAACACACACAACCTACTTCTAGATCCTGAAATATCCCAGGGAATCAGGTCGTGTCGTGGGACTTTTCCCATGACACAAACACATAGCGACCATACTGAAACGTTCCCCTCTTAATGCTGGGATGCGATGTGGTCCCTGTCCAGAGAAGGCGGTGAAAGGCCAAGATGATGCTGGTAGCAGGCACTCCCCGGCACGCGGGTGGGCAGCAACTGTACCTGCCACAGGCAGAACTGGCAGGTGGAAACATCTCTGAGCCGGGAGGCTGTACATCAGCAATACACTTTGTAAACAAGTCGGTTCAAGAGTCAAAACTTACAGGAGAACAACATTAAGTGTTAAGTATAAAAACTTTACAATGCTTTTTTAAAAAGCATTTTATTAGACCAGACCAAATAAAATGTGTTCAGAGCACATAAAACAGAAAATCATCAGCGCAGCAAAGAACGGAAGCACTTAAATGTGTTTTGCTGTCATATACACTGCCAAATTAATTTTATTCTGAGAACGGAAAGCCTGATTTTTGAAAGCCATTTGCTGTCAAACCACAAGCACTTTCCTAAAAATCAAACTGAGCATCTTAAAAACCTAATAATAAATTATAGTTATTTGCAAGCACTTCTGTAATGTGTGCTTAGACCTTACAGGAGATGAAGAAGAAAAAAAAACATAATTTCAATATTTTTTTCATACCGGTGCAGTCTCAGCTGTCAACAGATTCCAATATAGGATGAGTCTGTCATCTAAGGACATATCCCCTTACAGACAAAGGACTAGAAACTGGAGTCTGCTCCATCCTTGTGCTGCACCAGGCATGAAAAGATGAGCATCATCACTGGCCGTGATGTAGAAATTGAGTCACATCTTTGCATAAACTCCAGTCACTCATGTGTCATCGGCTACAGCCTGGAGGTAGTTATGAAGGGGTAACAAAAGGGCCATTCATATCCGCTTTGCAGTATGACATTTGCTTTGATTATTTTGGTCCTTATACTACTGTATTTCTACCAGTCCTTGTTCCTTCTTTGCTGGCAAAACCCAATCCTCTAAATAAATCTTCTAATTAAGTCAGCAATTTTAGAATTTTTTTTTTTTAAACTTACCTGCCCCCCACCCCATTTAAAAACCCCTTGAAATGTCATTTCTTTTGCATCACTTGGATGCAAAAGCAAGCTAAAGACATGAGCCAAGGAAGTGGCACAACAAACCAGATTTACATCCCGTTCCATGTATATTTTTGAGATGAGCAGCACACTATTATTACAATAAAGTGAAAATGTCATTAACCATCTCAAATCAATAAATACACAGTGAAGTGACTACTTCCAAATTACTCTTCGCCTTGTTAGTGTTATGCATTGCCTTCTCACCAAATGAAATAAAGCAGTTTTCACCTTGATTTATTACTTCAAACCAAACTCAATTAAGCCTCAAAATACAAAGATTGTGTGATTCACTGACAGAGACTCACTGTAGTTTCTAATATTTTACTTCTTTCCTTTGCTAGGTACATTTATGGAGAATCAAGTGTTTATTCCCTGACGTTTAGTGTGTGAAACACTAAAGCAGAGAACCAGCCAAACAGGATTCCTGTGAGTCACTGTCTATTAACACAGATCATATACTTGCGGGCTCTTTATGCTTTTACAAGCCTTACATGGGATCTTATGCTCATATGGGATCTTTGTTTTCTCATTTAGAAGTGATGTCCACCTTCCTGTAACAGCTTTACAAAGTTCAGTCCAGATGCAGCAATATGGGCTATTTAACTTCACTTCTCAGTAACAGCCTGTTTTATACTTTACAGGGTTTCTGAACTCCAATATTAGTTTTCACTTGTCACACAGAATGACCCCTTCCTTCTCTGTAAAAACTCCCATCTCAAAAAAAGTTTACCCTATCTAAGCACCTACTTATTTCTATTTTCTAAAGTGTTCGTCTCAGTTCATTTCATCCGAGTATGACAGTCTCCATTAGATACTACGCAGCTTTGGCAAGTTAGCATCACAACTTAAGTTCTCACGTCTATAAAATGATAATTATCACTTTGAAATGTTAGAATGTGAGATCCTATACTTCAGCACAACATTACAGTATTTTCTTTATGTCATTCCATTTTTAAGGCTGTTTAGAATTTCATCTGAAAAGGCAATACAAAAGAGGGAAACAAGGAGTAAACAAGGAATAACTTTTTCTTCCACTAACTGCTCCCTTTAGTTTTGATTTTGTAATAGATACATCCAGTTTGCTACTCTCATTAATTCTGCATCTCCTAAAAAAGAAAAAAAAAAAGAAAGGGGAGAAATAAGGTAGTCACAAGAATCAACTTCACGGAAGGCAACACTGGTTACCTGAAACACTAAGCTTGTTTCAGCCAAAGGTGTCTCTTTCTCAAGACACCTTTTCCTGGGAGTAGCTACAGGACAGGACTCTCGATTCTCTCCAGCTGTAACTCGTTCTGAGTACCCAGATGTACCCAATAAATTGCTTAACGGAGGCATCTTCTAAAAAGTTATTTCCACCAGTGCCTAGTTTCACAGTAATTAATGGATTAAAATCTTTCTCTGGGTGTTAGAGCTCACAAATCTTCAACCTGTTGCCAACAATATTCTTATGCATCAGCAGTCATTTGTTACAGGGACCCTGAGCATCATTTAAACTTCCTTGCTTTCCAACAGCTACCTGTCAGGTGCCAACTGCTAGAGCCCAGGTTTGCTCGACTAGGGGAAGCTACAGTGTTACTACTCCAATACTCTCCTTTATGAACAGAAAATATTGAATTTCTCAAATTCAAGATATTATCTTTTGGCTTCTAAGTGATTTTTTTTTTTTAAATCTAAACCACAAAAGTTATCTAAATTAAATAGCCTTATTTAAGGAAAGTTATGTCCGTGTTTTGGGAAATCAGATTTAAAGAGCAGAAGTAAACTTTGGATGAAAATCCTAATGAGAGCCAGCCAAGCTTGATGTTAGGTTCTAAAAAATCAGAACTATAAGTTTAGGACAACTGCTCTAAACAATAGGCCTGCCAATATATTTTGGATTTATAGGCCAAAAATATGACTGTTCCCAGATCCTTCCTTTCATTATAAATGGTTTTGGGTTTAGTGATGCAAGCCTTCTGCTCCTTAAGCTAGATACGCGTTTCTCATTTGATAAACATTTTCTGCTGAACTTTCACAAAGGCCAGGACAAATTTTTCCAATGCATGTGTCCATGTATTCCAAGATGGAAAAGAACTCTTTACAGTGCGAAGAAGTTCCCAAGAAAACAAGCATCTTGACTCTTACAGTCATTCGCACATCAGGAAATGCCAGTTACAGTAGCTCATATACTAATGGTTAATTTCTATTTCCACCCAGAAATACTGAAGCCAGAGAATTTCTAGCACATTACTTCTGTTGCTTCCTGTGTCACATCCACAATTAGTGGTATCCACATATTGTCAAGGCTCTATAGCCTCTCAAATGGCATTTCCCTCTATGAAGGAAACTTCTTGAACATGTCACCACAGTCATTCCCGAGTCTGAACTGTAAATACCAGTCTTCCTGTAACCATACCAAGAGAAGCACAACAGTGCAATCTAGTTTCTGTTCATCTCTGTAGCTCCCTGTGGCACAGACACAAATTTGAAGCTCATTTCTACAGCAGAATCTTGAGAGCTCTCAAAACACTTAGATTCATTTATTAAACTAGAAGAATTGAAACGGGTGTTTATAGCAATTAAACATTTTACCATCTGAAGTTTTTTTTAAACAGCCTGAGTAGTTCTGAATGTGGCAATTTAGGCACTGAGAGGATGAAAAGGCAGTATTTGTCAATTCACACTCCGCACAGTGACAAAGCCGTTCAAGTCACTCTAACAATACATTACCTTTTCACTCAAAAGCTAAATCTCCCTTAAACAGTCAAAACCAGATTTAAAACCAAGCTAGTACTGTGCTGCTAAAAGAAACACCCCCCGGCCCCCAAAGATGTAAGAGTTTATATATGGCAGTGAGTTAGAGGTTCAAGCTCCCCAACTCACACCGCCTTGCGGGGCCAGCAGCCCTGAGGCAGGGGAAGGGGCTGAACACCCCTCAGGAGGCGAGAAGTAGAGGCTCTGGCAGGAGTCCCCATGGCCTCAGCCTCATCAGCTGGTGATGTACTTTTGTAGGACATCACAAAAACAATCTGAGTTTGGGATTTTCCTTCCCAAGGGAACATCTGGCTCCTACCCACAGCTGCAGACCTCTCGGGCATATGTTCCCACCCCACCCCAGCACTGGTAGACCTTCACTCCCACTCCTTCCCACAGTGAACCACTGTGCGGGACATACCTATAACACTTTGGGTATGAACAGACCTATAAAACTAGACCCATGATCATTTTTCTTCCTGACTAGATGCCTGAACTGGCTCCTCAAGACCAGGCAAGCACCAGCCCGTGCAGACACAAGGGCAAGGGAAGAGAGGGCAGGGCTGCAGGAGTGGCAGCCACAGCTTGACTTATTGCAGACATGGCTAAACCATGTATTTAAAGCCTCTATGAACATCTCTGTTACTGAAGGGACAAGAAATAAATTCGAAATTAATATGCAAAATGAATACCAGGGGAAATTAAAAGATCAACTCAAATGCACTGGTGCAAATTTGAAAGCTTAATGCAGTTTAAGGCTAATGGAAGATGGCTTTCCTTGGCACATCATGCACTTATCGTAAATGGCTGATTTCACCATTTCCTCTGTACTGCTGCTTTTCCTTTCTTGTTTGACCTTTCAAAAACCCAGGAAAATAGTTATGAAGTCACAGGAATTACCTGGGGATCAGGGGGAGTGCAGTAGTCTAGAAAGACTAAGCTTGCTTTTGTGATTTGCTTGCTGTTTGACAAAAGTTATAACACTGCTAGTGCACATACAGCTGTCTAACAACAGAAAAAACTCAGTAGAGCGTGGCGTTCTCACCAGCCACACTGCTTATTGCTATCGAATATTCTGGATGCCAAGAGGGTTTCCATCTGTTATTAAAACAGTGCAACAATAGCTCCCACTGGTAGAAATTGGGGTTTTAGGATTTTTAAATTCAGAAGAGTCTTGGTAAAGGTAGTTAAGCATAGAAATCCCCTGGACAAACCCTGATAGCTCAAGAAGGTGTTATCAGAGCCAGCTGTTAATATTGACAGCTCCAAGATAATGCTTGCAACAAACAGGTTTGAGCTCAGGCAGTTTTGGGAAAGATTCCTGCTGGGCTAGAATGAGGACAGCAGCATTGCTCAATCTCATTTAACCCTTTGACAGCAGCCTCTCAGCTTCACACCAGGTGGGCTGGCTGCATTTTTGACAGAAGTCATCACCAGCAAGTCCTGGTTTCGTTCACAGCCATCCCATTTCCAATGAGCTCCTAAGAAGCAACTTTTAAACTTTTGTGAAGAAATGAATTGAGGACCTCTTGGAAAAAGAAGAAAAAAAAAAAAAAAAGGAAAGCCAACCCAAACCAATTCAACAGCTCCCAGACCAACCCTCCCACAGTAACTTCAGCTTTGCCGGGCACGCAGCAGAGGCTGCAGCAGGTTTTGCCAACGTGCTGGGGCTGAGCTGCACAGCCTCCAAGTCACCCAGCAGCTTGCTCCAGCTCTTTTCTCCATTTGGCCAGGCAGCCTGTCCTTGACCCCGTCTCACCATCGCATTGGCTCTGCCCACACATTTGGACAGTCCACATAGCTAATCTGGCACAGAAGTGCTCTCTCTGCGGCCGGGTTAGCTTTCTGGGAGTTGCACACTGAATCAACCTTCTGCAGAGAGAGACCAGCACCAGAAGAGTCTAGAGCAGGACCTTCCTCAGGTTACAGCAAGCCATTTCATCAACTCACACTGCATCACACTTGCTCTGCTGGGAGGAATGGAAGAACAGCTTTGTTCTTCATGTAATCAGCTAAGCACGATTTATTTTATTTTTTTAAACTAGAAGAGCTGAAGCTACTTTCAGCTAGCTCTGCAGTAGCTAAGCTATGAGCCCCTGCCTTACATACTAAAACATAACTCCAAGTTTCTCCCCGAGTTTACCCAGAGTTTGAAAACTACATGGAAGGGTTCCCCAAGAGATACTTCAGAAAAAGAAACGTATGGCCAGTTGAGATTAAGTTAGCTGTAACAAACGCCATACCTCACCAGAAGAGAGGAGACCCAAACCAACAAACAAAACCAAAACAAACCACAGAACCAAAACAACTCCTCACAGTGTTCCCTAAAACACAGAAATCCTACAAGATGTTTTTCCCACCAGCTCACTGCCAGATTCTGAGTATTCCTTACACCACCACAGCAGAAAAGTCCTTCTCACCCCTATGGTAAGTACACAAGAACTCTTCAGCAAGCATTGTCTTATCCTGGGAAAGGAGAGAACAACCTCAATACCAGTCACTGGTATGAAAGTACATCAATGTGTCATATTTAGCCCAGTGTCATGTGCTTAGACTTAACTCTGCAAGATTACTAATTTTATACAATTTGACAGAAATAAAATTTCTTTTCTATTTCCATCTACAGAAGAATAATTGAAGAGGAAGGAGCAAAATTACTAGTGTCCTCCACACACTTCTCTTCCTTCCATCTTCAACACCACTTTTGTCTTTTATTTTAATAACCATTCCCATTATTCAAAAAAAAAAAATCACGTTTAGACTAAGTAACCTGTAAAATAGCTTGGAAGAAACAAATACGAGTGACAGGCTTCTTAAATATGACATTGATAAAGTATTCCTGAATTTTAAAAAGTTGAAATACAAAATATTGGATAGAAGAATCTAGGCCAAGACATTTAATTATAAGAGTACCGAAAATCAAGGTGCTTATTACACAGTAATTAGAAGACTGCACAGAAGTTTAGCAGTGAGAATTTCACATATGAAATTTCACAATTTCATATTAGATGACAGGCATTCAAAAACCCTGTAACAAATTGCTTTGAAGATCTTAAACTAGTTCCTTACCAGAGAAAGGTGTTCCAATCAAGAGTTTAAAAAACCCAACCAAAGCAAACCCACAAAACTGGCTAAGAGCCACTGCTCTTCCTGAGCTGAACCAAACTTGGACTTAAATGCAGTATTTTTAGATTAAATGAGTCCGAGCAGGTATTATCCCACAAGTAGAGAATGTTATGTTTCTGGCAGCATATTAAGACAACTCAGTGCTTTTTTTGTGTACCAGACTATAAAAATCACTGCCTATCAGAACAGCTGAAAGAAAATTGATACCAATCTTGGAACGTTAGTTATAAATGCGAGAGAAACTGCTGTTAAAGCCTGCATCAACAGTTGCAGCATAAATCCATAACCATTATAGTTTCCTTAACTTCAGATTTTTCTTCTCTCAAAAGTTTTCAAAGCAGACCAAAAGTTTCTAGTGTAATATCAAACCGATTAGGTCATTATGTATGTCAGAGTAGAACAAATAAACATTAAAACACATCGGATTAATTCCACTCTACATTCCAGGTGCATTTCTAAAATTTCTTTTTTAAAATGAAGTGTTGATAATTTTAAGATGCCACCAATAATGCAGGATTCAATAACAACCATTATAACTCACACTTTATTCTGAATAGCTCAAAAGCATATGTACCCCTTATATAGTCTTCTATCCAATGTCAGACAACAAAGCAAGGTCATACAGATTATCTTTTGAAACTAATCTTTCCTACAAGGGCAGAACTTCAAGTATATACTTGGGAAGGTACTTGGCCCTGAAGGACTCTTTGACTACAAACATTTAAAAACTTCTTCTAAAAAGGATGTAAAGCTGCAAAGAGGCCATAAAACGCAGTGTCAGGGGGTTTATTTTTTCTATCCAACTGATGCCAGGAGCAGGTTTAACTGCTACCTCCCCAGGAAAACAGAAGTCATTGGAATGGAAACACAGATGTTATGTACCAGTATATTAGGATTGTCAGAAGCCCTTGTTGAGAAGAGTTCAACAGATTAAAGCCAGAATTGATTAGCTGCAAGTTTTTACCTCAGACTGCAGGTGCTGGATCACAACCGTTAACGCTTCAAACTTCTGGTTACTGCTTGTCAGGAACTTCTTCAGCTGCAGGATGATTCCATTTTGGGTCTCACATTTTGTTTTGTACTGTGTCAACTCAGCTGTTTTTGTGCCAGGCGAATGCACATCTGTGGAGGCTTGAGCCTGTATGCATGAGCTCTTGGGACTCCGCTGCTTGCCCTTGTCAACTAAAACAACAACAACAAATTAATATGCACTTTGAAGTCTGACCAAAACTTAAAGGACAGGTGCAAAAGAAAGTAGTTAGAAATTCTTACAAACACTTCCTGCAATACTAACTAGGAGAAAGGGTTATTTCAGTAGCACTGCAGAGCAGACCCCAGCACCTGTCAGGTTCATTTCTAGCACCATAACCTTGTATACAGCCTTTTGCACTTCATCCTCATCTTCACGTCTTCTGTGGCTTACTTTCCAGCACCTTCTTCACACTGTGCTTTAAATAAATATTTTCATAAAATGGAAGGTCTCTCTCATCCTACCTATCCAGTAACTTACTCATAACATAAGAGTTGACCACTTTTGTTTGCAACATGAATTTCTTATTTCCAGTGCTCTAAAGTGCTGAACACAAACTCATTTTCCCTACGTTTACTTGGTCTTTTTGTTCCTTTCAAAATTTTCATAGCAAAACCTCCCCTCTCTGCAGCTCAGGTTATAAACTAGAGGGTCTTGCAGCATTTCTTAGTGTCAGCAATTTCAGTCACAAGGGTGAGACTTTAAAGAAATGTAATATATTTCAAGTTTGCCCTGCCACTATTCACAGTCCAAGAATTACATCATTGATTTAACATTCCTAGTTATGTTGTAACCTCAATCCCTTCACAGTACACAATCATCTCCTGTCAGAGGAAACCACATTACATATCCAGCACTCGACTCGTAAACACCACGGAGGTTACAGGCATCTCTGCTGCCTTCAGAGCGGCAAGGGAGTACAGCACTGCTGTGCAGATAGGGCCAGTCTTCCCCGTTTGATCCCACGGGGAGCAAGCAAACACTTTTGCAATAAAAGGGCTGATGCAATACATAAATATCCCTTGGCAATTTAATGAAGGCATCTAAGCAGATTACTTTGTACAGTTTCAACTTAACAAGATTGCTTCAAGATAAAGTGAAAAAAAAAAACAACTGAGAGATGAGATCTGGAGAAAAAAATAGGAACATGCGGAAAAAACAGGGAACAAACTAACCAGCCAGAAGTAGTTGCTCATGAACCATTTCTGAAGCCCAAGCACCTGCTTTGCAGGTTGTCAAGCGATTCTGGAACAGTGCCAGAGGTGTAAGGTCCAATCACACAACTGGGGACAGCATTAATAACAAAAGCTTTGATTCTCAGTTAGTGTTAGTCTGACTGACACATTGACTATTGCATTAATACATCAGTCTGGCACAGCCTTCGCTTGTTTTCAAAGCATTTGAAAACAAGTTTCCTGTTCAAAATACTGATGTGCTCTGTGCCTCTCTTACCAAGCCAGGTATAAAGTGCCTCCAAAGCCTATTAATTTTCCAAATAAATCCTCTCTAAGCAAGATTTTCTGTCATCCTTCATAGTTAAAAGAATTGTCAGCATATCACGTTCAGATGCTCTTGTATTCTTGGAGATTTCAGTACACTTCTGCTCAGAGATGCTGACTGTTAAAGGGTATATTTTCAATTAGAAACATATTGCCTTGCAGTTTAAGAGTAGATCTGTTGAAAGGAATATCAACACAATAACCCAAATCAAAATACAAATCTGTAGGAGAAAGAAAGATCAAGCTTGGCTGCCAAGTCTAGTTAGCTTATTTTTACCACCATTTTAACTAACATGACCACTTCTTTTCTCACAATGCAGACATAACCATCTCCTTTGAGTAGACCTCTTTAAATGAACGGCAGTTCACATTTGAGGACAACCATGTCAGATTTCCAGCAATCTTATGAAGAATACTGTGTTTAGGAAAATACTGGTTACTTTCTGAAGCTCTTTTTTTAAAAGTCACGAGACGATAATGAAAGAGAGAGGAAGTCAGAGCCGCGACTAGAGAACAAACATGTACAGCCAGTCCTTCCCTGCCCTCCTGGCTCACATATTCCTACTCTCATATATTCCACCTCCCTTCCTGAATGCTCCACTTACAATAACTAGAGCACTCTTCTTGATTTAAGGCCACTGGGTGAATTCACCAATACAGATGCTAATGTCATCATTTAATTAATTATATGAAATGACTTTTACATCCATTTGTAGGACCCTGACAGAGCTGCATTAAACCTGGACAAATGTTTGCAGACAATTTTTATTCTTGGAAGAAGTTACATGACAGGCTGTTACCTAATGAAGTTATTTAATTTAAATACAGTGATACAACAGCTAGCCACAAATGACACGAGACTCCAGATATCCACTGCTTCCGCAGTTCAGCCAGCCTTTATCAGTTTGCCAGTTTCCTACCCTTGCTTTTATCGTGGTGCCCAGACTACCAAGTCTTTTCCTAGAAGCTTGTTCAAACATCCAACTAAGCCAACCCTGGATACTATACTAAAAAAAGCTGAACAAAAACCATGCACTAGAGAAATTCAGTGACATTCCTCTTGGCAATTTTATCATAGACACGTGCTATACACAGCCACTTCAGATGTTGAAAAGCATTTCTCTGCTAGCATGAAGCCTCTGTAGCATGAACTGCCTCTACAGATTAACACCAGTGACACTCCAATGCTTATTTATGGCCTACGTACCTCTGGGCAATGACAGATTGTTTCCAGATTTGTACAGAAGGCATGCTGTGATGTCAAAACAAAAGCCATGCTTTCATTAAAACAAAAGCATCATGAGTCTAATTACCGATACAACACAGCAGTGATGGACTCTAAATTAAAGGCAGTATTGGTTACTTGCCACCATTATACAGTCAGACTTGTAAAGCAGAACAATTTCCACTCTTCAGTTAGGTTCTGGATTCCTCTCCAACAGGCCCAAAGACACTGTACCCAATCTAGTTGAAATGCTCAATTTCTGAAGACTAGAAATCAGATTCTCAAGCACTGCACGTAGCACAGTAATCAGACCGAATCACCACCTAAGGTCCTATCCTTCTGCTTACCAGTAAAAATAAATAAGTTAACAGTGATTTTGCAAAGGCTAAGCCTTTTGATCACTGAATCATTCACTCGCTGGCAAGAAGAACACCCCATGACCTTGGAGACAGGTCCAAAAATCCTCCCACTCCCTTTACCATCACTACACAGATGGCGGCAGCCAATTCCAGTTCTCTGGGGAGAATATTAGACCCATCTCAAGCTTCTCCATAAAGCAAACTGTTTCCCATACATGGCTTCTCTAGTTAATAGGCGTTCAAAAGTAAGAAATACACAACTGTCTGTACATCAGGGCGTGTTCCATAAAGTTACGTTTAAGTGCTGGGGTACTGCCCAGTACTTGGCTGGCTATCTCAGAACTTGCCTGGTACTGCTGGTTTCCTCAGCCTCCCTATCTTGTGCACTGTTGCAGGATTACCAGATGAAACATCTATCACCCACTTCTTGGTTTGCAGAGCCAAACCAAAGCCTTCCTTTGCTTATCATGTACTGGGAAGGTCTGCGTAGTAATATCTACACTAGAGAGAAATTATTTTCTTTAAGCAAGAGATTCAATTCCTAAAAAAATTACATTTCTTAAAAGCATTCCAAAAAGCCTAAACAAACTACTTGACAAGCACAAGTAGAAACAACTTCACTCCTCTCCCCACAGTTTTGGAGTCACCATTGTCTTACCCCTAAGCACCTTCTTTTCCCATTCCTCATCCAAACAGTTAGCTTCCACAGGTTTTTCAAAACCCGTGTGTGTCTTGTGTAAGCATTTTTCAAAGAAAAATCCTTGCTCAACATTTTCTCTTGTAGGAAGATGCAGGCTGGTAAAAACTTTCTGCCTCTCCTCCATTTTCTGGAAAGCTTTGTCTACACACGTTAAATTGGTGCTCACTTCTTTGATAAGTAAGACCAGATCAGCCTGAGTGTTTAAGCGAGCTTCCATTTCTTCTCTTACTCGCTGGATTTCCTCAAGCACAGTTCTTATATCCAAGTGACTGGATTTCACCTCCGCTTTGAGATCTTCTTTCACCTGTTGCTGGCTTCTCTGCAGTGCTAACACTGTTCTGATTTCCTTTTGAGATATTTCCACATCATGCTTTAGTTCCTTCTGTCCAGCCTGCATCGCCTCCTGGCTAGCTTTCATTTCCGCCAACAGAGCAGCGAGGCACTCCATCCTGATCCCACAGGAGTTGCAGGACCTCTTCCAGTGTCACAGCTTCCAAGCAGTCAGGGACATTTGTGAGCTGGCAGCAGATTTCCCCGGATAGCAAGAGAGCTAGCACGTAGCCCTTGGTATGGTATCCTACCTCAAGTTACTGTGTGCGGCAGTGAAGGTACTAGGTAAGAGTCTCGTACCAGGCGAGACAAAGGCACTAAATAACACACTTCAATAAGCAGGGCTCGAGAGCCAGAGCTCCTTCTCAGGGCTCAGCCAGAGCACTAATCAGTTTAATTGGCAGATTATGCCACACCTGAATTTTTTAAAATCTTTTGCTGACATCACTGTATGTGGGACGTCACCCCAAAAGCCACTCCCAACAGTCACTTGATCTGTGCATCAATCAAAGTGTGCCCGGGCATCAGCAACCAGGTTTGTTGCAAGGCAGCCAAAGGCTCTGCAGGAACACAGCGGCCCTCCCTCTCCAACACAAAG
Organism: Ibidorhyncha struthersii; assembly: GCA_013398815.1. Taxonomy (NCBI): domain Eukaryota; kingdom Metazoa; phylum Chordata; class Aves; order Charadriiformes; family Charadriidae; genus Ibidorhyncha; species Ibidorhyncha struthersii. The sequence continues at coordinate 271,991 of VZSZ01011700.1, forward strand.
GCTCAAAAGGAGCCCCAATCGCCTGCAGGAGCTGAAAGCCAAACAATTCAACAGTGCTTCGTTATTTCAACTTTATATTCACCAAGGTGATTATGCACCTGTCCTTCTGCTAATGTTTGCAGCGAGGGTTCAGGAGTACATCTGTGAGCACCTTGGACACTGGCCCACTCCCACTGAACACACTCCTCATTCCCACGGCTAGCTGTGCTCTCTTCGCAGTCTTTGGACAAACCCAGATCCTGAGGAAGCCCTCAAGTACACAAACAATAAACGGTCACCACAGCAATATGGGAGAACTGACTAACGAGATATTTTTGGCAGGTTAAGGAGGCTAAGCCTTTTAGCTACCAGGTCTGAGGGTAACTGTAAAAGCTAAGGCTTCTCACTTTTAAGCACAGAACTCATAACAGGTCTAGGCTCCAGGTAGATTAATGACACCAGGATGTTAGCTGTTTTGTTACACGGTGATTTAATTACTTAGTCATCAGATTCAGTTTGGGGAAAAAAAAAAAAAGTGACCAACACAGTGTCGATCTTGGTCTACAGAAGGCACCAGTCTCTGCCTTCAAAGAAGTGAGCTGGTATTCAGGGCAAGACTCAGCACTCAGAGCGGAACTCAGAGTAGCACACAAGTTGGAGCTCAGGAGAGCTTTTACACCACACCTTTGGTCCTGCCGTGGCTCCAGGATGCTTGTGGAGATAGCGATGATCCCAGACACTCCAGAGCAGAGGACTTATGCTGTCCATCCAAAACCACAGTAACCCCGGTCAGCACCATTTTGGGCTTTGTGATTCCTAAAAGATCTCACAAGCAAAGGTGAAGCACTTGCAAAGACCATGGCAGCAAATGGGAATCCAGCAGAACTGATTTCCACTGGTTCAGATACAATACAGGTAGAGAACGGGTCTCCCTCTGTAAGAGGGAGGGTATTCACCAGGCTCATCTATGTAACCACCCAAGATCTAACTCTTCCTGACAGCCCAAAGGCTGCAGCCTCCTTTCACGCCCACCCCAAGTATCCTCTGCTATAATATAATACACTGTGAAGAAAAGCTCTCCTTGGCAACCAGTCTCTTGCTCTATATGAAAACATTCATTCCATCCAGAATGTAATTTGTGTGTCTGGTACATTGCTCACTCAAACTAAGAGGTCTGATCACCTTCTTCACATAGCTTCCAGGCAGGTTTCTTTTGCTTTTCTCCACTCTGGAAGACATTCTTCAAAAATTTATCTAAAATTAAACTTGCAAGTAGATACTACAAAGCAAACTGAAAGTCTACAGAGGTTGCTGGTACTTTGAATTTTACAACATCCTGAGAAAAGCACCATTCATAGTTTTGAAGTCAACACGGAAACTCGCTAAACCACAGTAACAGTTATATTTTACAGAGTTCGGTAATCAAGCACATTTGAAATATTAAAGAGTTTACACAAAGCTTACAGTGAATTATACAAAAAAAATCCACTACTTTGACCATCAGGGTGGTTTTACATACTGTACAGCTGACCAGTTTGTACAACTAGGACTGGGGTCGGACTTAAAGCAGCAACCAGATATTTTCACTTCCCAAACATGAAAAAGGAAGCATCTAGTTGCCTCAATATATTGACTTTTTCCCTTTTTCAAAAAGTCTGGTTTACACCTAATTATAATTGGTAACTGAACATACTCCCCCACCGCAAAAAAAAAACCCAAATTAACCAAAAACGTCCCACCCTTGGACTTACTGGCATTAGGCTGGCAGAGAGTTTGAGAACTAAAGAGAAAGACCAAATTAAAAATGAAAAAACAGAGTAAGGACTAGAGGGCTACAGAACAGAGTACTTGCTACATATAATAGGAGGGAACACTTGCACAAGAATGTATGCTTGCAAACTAGATATCTATTTCTCAGATTTATGAAATCAGCCAAGTTAAACTAAAAGACTGAAATGAAGGTAAGAAAATGCTGCCAACACGTCAACACACACACACTGAACCAGGTTATGGGAAGCATTACAAAACATGTATCCTGTACAATATTAACATTGATGAAGCTCTTCTAGCTGTGTTCAGTGGACTTTTGAGCTGGATCAAATTTCTGCAAATACACTGATAAACACTAAAGTAAACTTGAAGGTCTACCTGTTTTTATTAGAGCCTGAAGAACACAGACCTACACGGCTGACCTCTACTCTAGATGCTTTACCTTTTCCTCCTGTGAGCAAGCTAGTCCCGTTGATGCACTTCTGCGTGACCCATGGGTCTGATTCTAGGTTTTTCCCTTCAGGGGCTATCAAATCTCAGTCTCACATCTGAACCAGCACATCAGTGAGTACATAACTTCACCTTCTATGTTAATCTTTACACAGCTAGTTCTAAAGCCTCAAAAAAAAAATAAAATCTCTATAGCTCTCCCACCACCCCCCCCCCCGCCACAATGCGTACAAGCTATTCAAGCAATGCAACAGAAAGACCGATCAACCATTTGATCACATGGCTTTGACTTTAGTTTGTCTCGTGACAAGCTACGGCACTTCAGAGAGGGAGACTCCAGAACATCCATACAAATAAGGAAGCCATTGGGTTTAATCTGCAGCAGTACATACATTATCTTTGAGAGGACTTGGAAACTTGGCTAGCTGTAAATTACCACCCTAAGTTCTTTCAAAATTCTTGCTCTGGGCTATAAACCCAGGAAGCAGTTTCAGACAAATATACAGAGAAAGCGGTCACAAAACTAAATTAACGGTGTCTGCGGAGGGCTTGACAGGCTAGACTTGGATGGAAGCCTTCCAACCCCCCCAGCTGCTCCACAGCTTGGTCAACTGTAATTTTCACCTGCACCTGGCTTGGCAAGTGCCAAACCACACCTTTCTGCAGTGCCTCTTGGAGACCAGGCTGGTGACTGTACAAACACAGACTCACGAAGAAGTGATGTTCTGCTGTTCCTAACCTCTGCCTCAGGCCTGTCTGCGTAAGCCGGTGCAGACAGCCCCAACTTGCCCAACACGCATCAAGCATGTCAGTCATGAGCCAGTTCCAGTCCACAGGAAAGCGACTTCATTTTTCAGAGCTGTGCCTGAATAGTTTGTCCAACTGAAATTCTGAAGACGCCACTGTACCTCAGAAACTCTTCTAGCTACTTATTCAGATGGTCTTGCCTCAAGAAGCTGGGGGAAGAGAAACAGCACTTCCCATCTTGCATCTTACCCAGCATCAATGTGGTCTGAAGCCCAAGACAACTAAATGCTTTCTAGAGCAGAACCATGGCTCTCCCTTTCCTTTACTCTTAGAATAGTTTGGGTTGGAAGGGACCTTAAGAGGTCATCTAGTCCAACCTCCCCTGCAATACGCAGGGACATCTTCAACTAGGATCAGGTTGCTCAGAGCCTCATCCAACCTGACCTTGAATGTTTCCAGGGATGGGGCATCTACCACATCTCTGGGCAAAGTGGGCCAGTGTTTCACTACCCTCAGCATAAAAAAATTTCTTACTTATATCTAAGTCTAAAACTTCTTTCTTCAAAGCTATTACTCCTTGTTCTACCGCAACAGGCCCACTAAAAGGTTTGTCCGCATCTTTCTTATAAGCCCCCTTTAAGTACTGAAAGGTCTCCCTGGAGTTTTCTCTTCTCCAGGCTGAACAACCCCAACTCTCTCAGCCTGTCCTCATAGGAGAAGTGCTCCAGCCCTCTGATCATTTTTGTGGCCCCCCTCTGGACTCGCTCCAACAGGTCCATGTGACCTCTTGAGTTTCCGTTCTTCAGGGTCAGCCACTAGTCCCTGTCTAGGAACATCAGCTTATTTTAGCTGTCACAAAATCCTTTTCAAGTTGTCCTGAACAAAAGAAACAGTAACCACCACAGAAGCTTTTAAAAAGGTTGCAGGAACTGAACAAAATTTAACTGCAGGCACGTAAAACCTGACCTAGATGGTTAAACTGACTCAGCAGGATTAAAACACACACAGCAGAAATCCCCCTGCATTTCTTTGCAGGGGTACAAAGGTTTTTCAGCATATCTTTCCTTAAATGTTCGTACAGCCTGGAGGGGGAGTACAGAATCATCACATAGTATTCCAGGCATTCAGTCTGAAGTACTGCTTCTGAAGTCTGTCTGTCCTCTCATGCCAACTCATCCACTGATTTACAGTATTATAGCACTGACTTCTAGCCTCAGTACAGCATTTTAAATCCATCTCTTTTCACTCCTCACTTCTAGTCACAGAACCGGATCTTCTCTTTATACACACAACAGCAAAAGGGAAAGGGAAGTCTCAGATGTATTTATGTACTTCAAAGAGCTCTATGCCTGTTTCATGTTTTAATCGCATGCTTAACCCACACGTATCTTGCAGCAGTGGCCACACAGGGTTTCACACTGGTAGGAGCGAGTCTCTTCTGTAGCAGAACCTATTAGCATGTCAAACGCTTCCCTGTCCGTTACAACGCTATTAGGCAAGAAACCAAATGCTTACGGACCACACCAGAGTCCTACAGCCTAAAGTTGTTACCTAGAAACTAAAATATACTGCATGCAGCTTTTTATTAGCTTCCTGCTTGTTGACACAACAAACGGACCACGAACCAAGCGCGCCATTTTGTTACAGCATACTTTACACAGAAACAAGGGTGGAAGAGGAAACCTGAAAATGCAGGTGACTGGGAAGAAAACAAGAGATAGCAAGCAAGGCCAGTTTTCTGACCACACACCTTTCTACGCAAGCTTTTGCACAATCTCAACAAAATGCTTAGCAACCCCAAGCAGTCCTTAACTACTTCTGCACAAGCGTTCTTCTGAAAACAGAAAGAATCTTAGAGTGGTTTAGGTTGGAAGGGACCTTAAAGATTGTCTAGTTCCAACCCTCCTTCCATGGGCAGGGACACTTTCCACTAGACCAGGTTGTTCAAAGCCCCATCCAGCCTGGCCCTGAACACCTCCAGGGATGCCAGCCTACTCCTTGCCAGTTAATCTGACACATACGTCATACTCTTTCAGGCTCTGAAGTGATAACCCACAGTAAGTAGCAAGCCCTCTGCCCTGCGGTGTGATGATCTGAACCTTTTCTGTTGAGTTATGAGCATGCCCCTGCCATCTTTTCATGAGGGAGAGAGCTCTCCCTGCGCTCAGGAGGCACTGGAGGCAGCCATGAATCCAAGGCTAGCAAAATACCAACTATGCAAGTGTGACGTTGCAGTAAGGCTCCTAGATAAGCCTCAATACATCATTTTTCCAGTTCCTACCCCAATAGACGCTGACCCACATGGCAGCCTTTGAACTGGGTTCCCCATGTGTACAAGCCTATTAAGATTAACCACCCATTAAAGCCCCAATATTTCTCAACCAAAACCATGCCTTCATCCAAGTGATTAACACTGATGAGTCTTTGTTCTCCTGTTACCTGTCCTACAGAATATGGCTCTCAAGCTTGTACAACTCTTTTAGGACATTGGCAAATACACTACTGATCACCTGGAACACAGTACTTTTCCCCCTGGAGGAAGCATGTTAACAACACGTTTTCATTTGCCAGTAATTTGGCATGATGTGACTGTACTGCTTAAGCATACAGAATCTCCATGTTACATTAGTCTTACATTTCTGAAGATTGTAATTTGTGTTTTAAAACATACATTAACCTTACACTGAAGCTTTGCAAAGAGCTAGATCATGATGTTTGTAAAGATACCTAAACTACGTCTGAGAAAATGATTACCTTCCAAATTGCTGGTGGCTTCCAATGTAAAAGCACAAAGACGAGCATTAGCTCAACACATGTCACTGCTGGAACTGCTTGATCAACCAGCCTGTGCATTTTTTAAAGAGCAAGTTTTGAAGGATAGACTGGTGATCAAGACTCCCTTGAACTGTGCCCTATGCTGTCCTAGTGTTACATGCTCCTTTATCATTTCACCAGTAGCTCTTTCTTTTCCAGTCTTGATGATAACAAGTTAGTATTGGGTGAGATTATGTCAAATGACCACACATTTTGTCAACTCCAGTACTGCTGCACTGACAAAGTGAGTGATGACGGCAGGAAAGAATTTAAAATACACTTCAAACTAGCAATGAACAAATTTTCTAGCAGATTAGAAGATTGGAACGGATCATCTTTATAAGTCACGTTTTACACAGAACTTACAGCAGTCCTGGACTTGAACGTTAAGTGTGTCATTAACGTATCAGACAGATGTCTGCCTGTTAAATGCATAGCACACATGCAAGTCTTACTAACACTTCTGAAATCTCAGCATTGTGCCGAGGACACTTTTTACCTTATGTACCGCAGGCCTATCTCACAGAAGCACTAGTTGAGTTTTGAACACTTAATACACAAAGCAATTTTGTCTCAATATTGCATTCACAATATATTTAGCCGGGTTTACTGGAACTGTAACATCTAGAACTCAATTAGGTTTTCCTCTGTCTAGTACAAAGCAAACATGAATATGAGCCACACATCAACTACAAAGATAGAAATACTCAAAAGCCCACCATACATTCAGAGCTGACTGCAAACAACAAACAGATTTGAAGCGCTATGCAATTTACAGAAGACAACTCTAACACACACCAACTAGACTACAATGGATCAGGGTCATTCTGGTTATTTTCTAAATAACCAAGAGCAATATTAATGCTCAGTTTCTTAGCTTGTTCTGAACTAGGACAAAGCCTGCCACATGTTAGTTAACGACGCAGTGCTACATACCACTGTCTGAGGGAAAAGGAGGGGAAATATGGTAGAACTAGTTTATTGTACTAATAACGCAAAGCCTTGAGCATGGATGTTTTGATATGAGAGGGACTAGCCATATGTACGCTAATGAAACTACTCTTCATCCACCTTAAAAAAAAAAAAACAAACAAAAAACCAACACTGCAGTGAGTCATCCATTTTTAAAGACAAAGATGACAACAGGATGGAAAGTAACTGCATGAGGATGTGTTACTGTGTGGTGATGCCTTGGCCAATAAGGACCGGGTTAAAGTTTGTGAACTATATCTCAATCTATAATCCTTAATTTAGGCATTTGAATCTTGCTACATCAGTTCATCCTATTGGCCACAGGCAACCTCAAATCTTAGAATTCCCTAGCTCTTCACGGAAAAAAAAAATGCTCTATTGGAAGCTAGCAATTATGTTTCCATAAGGGGTTTACATTTAAGTAAGTTTCTTGTTCATGTATTGCTCTGAGTAGGCAGAGAGACATCTGAAGCAGTCCTCTTTTTCTGCCATACCTTCTTACAGTTGCAGCTGTGCCTTGTCATCCCTGAAATGCACACCTGCCCAAAGAACCAAGCACAGAGTGATGCTGAAGACTGATGTTCCTCACCCTCTGCTCCTATTTCCACCTCCTGTACAAGAAGTTGGTCCTTGTTGTCTGGTGCCCTCTACTGCTTCATCACAAGTACAGGACATGGCATATTTTTGCCCTTCGTTCTGCAGCCTTTGTCTACAAAGTCAGGACTCGGAGTCAACTGGGATAGGGAATCCCACCATGGTTAGTTCATACCATCTGCAAGCCCTTCCCAGATCCCATTAATTGCCTCCCCAGTGCAAGTCTTCATCCCTTCTTCTTACCTTCACATACTTAATTTTTTGCATCATGAATTTATTCTAGAGCTATGTATCAAACTCGGCTCCAACATCCCCAGGTTTTAACAGCTAACAGTAGGAAGAACTCCACACAAATCGAAACAAGATTCTTATAGGATGTAAAATTAAGCCTTTAAGTTTGAAAGTCATTTTCTGCTTATATACTATGGAGGTCCACTTCACTGCAATAAAGGCAAAACACAACCCACAATCCAATCCAGAACTAATTTGGAACTTGAAATGAAGTTCAGTGATTCAGTTCATCAGTTGTGCCTGCCGCTAATTCAATGTAGCAATTCTTCCTTCACAACCAACACACGATTAGTTAACCACCAGAACATTTACTAGCCCCTCTTAATGTTAGAGTCAAGAATTTTACATTTCTCCCTAGTTTTTCTGAACTACTCAAAGTAGTTTTTCAGAGTAAGAACCTATGTAAGGCTCAGTAATTTGCAAGAAAGCATAATCTTTCCTTGAAAACAACTGTACAAGAGACCTGTAAAATACCTTTTGACCACAGGACTAGCACATTAATATGCAACATCATTTCCTGCACGGTATCTGCAGCTATCTTGGATGAAGAGGACAGAGTGGCTTTTAGTTTGAACTCGGAAGCTATTTATTCAATCACACTAGTATGAGCTGATGTTATATGACTGCAACAAATGTCACTGGACTTAAGCGTGGCACTGAAATGCTGCCCAAAGGATATTATAGAAGTAAAAGTAGGACAGGCAGTGGCAGTTTGAGGAGTGTCCAGAGCCTTGGTTATATTTTGTATTATTGCCTTTGTACCAAAACGGTTTCTGAATGTACCCAGCAAAAGCTTCCTGTGTTCATGAAACTCTACATCCATTTAAAGACAAATAAACCAGCTTCAGCTAAAATTCACTGATTCTTTAAAAAGCAAGGTGACAGCATTTCTAAGCATGTAGAAAGCACTATAGTCAGTGCTAAGTTACCCATAATAATAATAATACCAGAAGATCACTAAGAAGTTCAATTCTGACATCTTCCTCATAAAATAGATGACTGCAGTTTGCAATTTCAAGTTACAAAATAAGTAGCTAACACCCAAATTCTCTTTTTGGTACATAAAGATTCACCTTTCAGAGAAGTAACAAATTTCTGAGCATAAAATAAGAGTATAAAACAATTCAGAGACCAAGCTAGGAGATGAATTTTGCCCATGGCTTAAAAAAAAATATTTCAGTGATGATATAGGCATAATTAAGCTTATAGGTTGGAAATGAACTGAGAAAAGTAAAGTTTACAGTAACTGTTTGATTTACCAAATGCCTTCAAGAATCAGCCTAGAGCTCTTAGGAGCTATGTAGAAAATGCTAATGTAGCATTTTCAACACTGTTCACTATGGTATCACCCAATGACCTTGTTTCAATCAATATCAAGATTAGTTTTAATCACAGCCCAAAATGGCATCTCAGCAGGCTGCTCCTCCCCAGCTACCCTGACTTCATTTGATGAGTTCAGGTTCAGCCCCAAATTAGGTGTTTTCCCATAACTAAAACATAACCAAGCGGTTCTTGGCGAGAAGTATTAATCCATACCATCATTTCCAAACAACAGAGCAGAGGCATACATTTTACCCTATTTGCAGAAGACTACCCTGGCATGTCTAGAAGATGATGTAAGGGAAGTTGCATTAAACTTTTTCTATATGTAACTAGAGGATTATCTAGTTCTACAACTGTTTCACATATCTTGGTTAAGAGTCTGAGTTACTCTAGACCAGTACTGTTTTTCTAAGGCACTACAAATGGTATTTGCACATATTCATCTCCACTGGGTTGGTTCATATAAGGCAAGTTATTTTTACTTTTATATCTATTACTACTTCAATTTACAGTTTAAGCACCTGTGCTATTCATCCTTTTGATTACACATATCAACACAGTTAAGATGAAGTAAAGTCTCTGCAGAATGAAGGAAAATTTAAGCAGCCACCAAATTAGCGATAAGCTCGCAACTTTAGGAAAATGTATTTTAGGCAGCAGCAGCATAGCATGTTTTAAGGAATACCAGCATAGTTGAACATGTGCCTAAAATTAACCTTGAAACAGTACTTTAAAGCTACCCTAGCTGTGAAACACAATTTGCCAGTCAATAGAATAAAATAGCATTGTAATAGAATCACGTCAGTTGCTGTTGGCTAAAATCATCCATGTGAACTCAATCTTCCATGCTTCAGTGCAAGTGGAAGACAGAAAATATGGCATCTCAAGTGCCCCATACCAGCTCTAAGAGCTGCTGGAACATCCCCTTCTCAAAGGACACATGAAAATGCACTTATACAATTTCTGGCAGTCACCACATCATAGTTAAGGACCTATTTGTGTATTTCCTGTTACGTTAAATGGTTTTCCTGTTATTAAGCAGCAAAGATGTCTCCCCAGGGACATGCCTAGAACATTGCACACCATTGTTTCAGGCACGGCCTGATGCAACCCAACAGCCCATGTGGAAACATCTTGCCAAGCTGAGAACAAAACAGAGAACAGGGCAGCACCCCGCACTTTTATTAGCCACAAGATATAATGTGTCCCCACCCTTTGAGAGGCACACAGCCCTTCCGCTGCTTGCTGACTGCTGCGGGAAGTCAAGGGACTTCTCTTCCCAATGACTCCTAACCAAATCGTGCAACTAAAGATTACTTTGGCAAAGGCTGCCCGAGAGGTACCAGTGCTCCCCTCAAGGAGGAATTGCTTGCTGTGCCTGCTCTGGAGTCCAAGCAGTTCTTGTGGAGGAGGTTTAAAACATTCATCACATCATTCTTTGCATTTAATGTTCCTCTGAGTCTCTTCTGTTTAAGCTAACAACTACAAAGATGGCAGGCTTACATTTTTGCTTAATTGGGTGGCGGGCAGGGAGGGAGGCAATGACTACTACAGAAATTTTCACGAGGAGCTGATACCTCAGGTGACTGCCGTGTTCACTGGGGTATACCCATAACTTATCACAAAGACCAAAATCCATATGTGAGGTTAACCCCTATGAAAGATCACTAGCTACAAACACCTCTACTTGTGACACCAACAAATGCAGCAAGAAGAATATTCACTGCATATTATGTATACATCTTGTCTTCCTTGACCTTAAGTCTTAGCTGAGAGGTCCCTCCCAAGACACAGGTTTAACAGGGTTATGCTATTCATTTCATATTAGGACTTTTTTTTTTTAAGTAGCAAAATGTCTTAATTTGATAAGTGACTTAAGCAGGAGGTAGATTGTACAGCAATATTAATGAAAATAAGTGAGCCTTGATATTATATTAGTTATACAACAAGTAGCCCATGCTTATGGCTAAGAAAGGCAAAGTTTTCTAGCCATGTGTTTTATTTGGAGTAGAGTAATTTGCAACTGGCTTTGTAAGTAGTTTCACTCATTCTTCTGCTGGAAACATTTCCAATATTCCTGTTTCACTACTTCAAGTATTTGCAAATACTTAGCACAAAGTCTATTCTTGTAATAAGTATAAACATAACAATTTTAATAATTTACGTGCTTCTGATATTAACAACATTCACACACAGATAAAAATTAAGGACACTGAAATATCTGAGACTCTAAAACTATTATTAAAAAGTGAAGTCACTAATGACTATTACTTGTAACACTTTCCCAACTTTTCTACTGAAGGGCTGCTAGTTCTCTTTAAGAAAAGGATGAGCTTTCATTAAAAGAATTTCACTGCAGATGTTCCCAGCTGTCCTGTTTCCTGCCTAACTAGAAGTATTTCCACAACGTCACATACAAACTGTTTACACAAGCATCTTGAGGAAGAACCTTTACTTACTGTAAATGCATAAGCAGCATACTAACATGACAAGTAGCAGCAAAATTAAACTTAACCAGGAGCTGAACGCAGGACCCTTGCTACAACTACTAGACATCAGTAAAGATGATACCAACGGAAGGTTCATAAATAGCAACTGTAAAGAAATATCTCTGCCAGATACAAGCCAGGTTATTTAAGGTGGGTCATTTCTACATTTGAGTATGTCAACAGCTAAATTGGATTTATTTTTTTAAAAAAGAATATTTAAAGATGCAAGTTATACTACTGATGCATTCATTTTTAAGATCAAATGCTATTTTCTTCTCCCTGTAGGATGGAGAACAGAAACAATACTCCGTGACCAGGAAAAGGTAATGGGGAAGAGCACTGTTGGTGGACATGGCTGGAAAGGTGTTGGTGATAGCTCTAACTGTAATCTAAATCATTAATTAATAATTCTGTAGCACTAGTTTACCATGTCATCATGGTAACAATAACTGCTCTTAAAAAAAATCAGATTTAATTCAATCAAATCCTTCTGACAACACCACTACGCTGTACACACTGTGGATGTGGTGCTGAGGGACATGGTTTAGCAGTAACTTGGCAGTGCTAGGTTAACGGTTGGACATGGTGATCTTAAAGGTCTCTTCCAACCAAAACAATTCTACTCCCTTGGACCACAGATAGCAGATACATCTGAAGAAGAACAAATAGAGGCACAGGTAAACTCAGCAAGCTAGCCAGCTTGACCAATGCAACCTTCAATTAATTTTGTTCTGGGGGAAGATAAGCCAAGAGAAACGGGCTCTGCTTGCAAATAGTTTTCCAAATAACTTAGGTTTTGGTGCAATATTTGGTGAAACAGTCAAGAGCTGTTTGGAATGCCAGTGCTTTTCCTAAAGGCATTAACTTCGGACCTAGGTTCTTCCTATGCATCATGCCACTCAGGGATTAGAATTTTTTTTAAATAAAAACATTGGAGAAACTGCTTCATTACATGACACTAAATTAACAGCCAATCTATAAACAGAAATTGTCATCTCTTGCCATTGATTGAAATGAGTGGTAAGTGTGGTTCCAATCTATTCAACACTGCCTCCACAGTACTTCACATCCAATTACATTTGATTAATTGAAGATGCAAGAAGCTTTTTCTGTCTTTCACTCCCCTCCCACATCAGAGTTTTCTCTGCCAACAAAGAAAGAAGAGTAATACAAACCAGTAAGCCTATTAGCTGCGAGTACTCAAAACACATTCTAGCACTGAAATTTCATGGTATCATTTTGCTCAGAAAAAAGCCATTGCTTTATGCCTTAGAAAGTTCAAGTTAAAAGGACTGAACAGGTAGTAATGCTTTCTTTGTCTGAACCCCGCAAGCCATTTCTACTATGGCAACAGATTCATTTGCACAAGCTGCAAAACTGGTAGAGGCTGCTTTTAAAAGTTTAAGTCCAGTTTTGCCACATTGGAAATCCCCCAAAGTGATTTAAGAGCTATTCAGGTTTTTAAGCGTAATTGTAGCCACCTGTCACTTCCAAACCCCAACCTACTTCACAGCAATGGAAGCTGCAGCCAGACCCCTTTTCACCTATGAGGCACATCAAGTGGGAACGAACACACACTTCGAATATGCAATGATATTCGCAGAGATAATTTTCTAGGTCTTTTATACTTACTCTCCAATTAACTATTCTTCTATGATGTTGAACTTGAAGAAGCAATTCTACTTATTTCATGTTGACAAACACTTGAGGCATCCTTCACATATAATTAATCTGTTTAAATGAAGGAATAACAAATTCCAGCATCACTCACTCCAGTGGAGCCAGAATGCAAAAGCTGCCATGCTTCTGCTTTTTACAACACTTCAGTTCTCTCCGAAGAATTTTTTGAGCAAAGCTCCTCATTTACATTCATTTTCATGCATAGTTTAAGTGCTAACGTCACATATAAGTTATTGTTTTGACTTTGGTGTGATTTTTGTTGGTTTGTGATTTTTTTGGTGGGGCTTTGGGGGGTTTGGGTTTTGTGTGGGGTTTTATTTTTTGGTTTGGGTTTTTTTTGTTTGTTTTTTTTTTTTTTTTTTTTTAAACANTTTTTTTTTTTTTTTTTTTAGCAGCTCCTTTCTGCTATCCAGGCTTCCTTTGACAAGACCTAAAGTTGTCTTCATTTTATACCTATCATAAACGCATCAGTTGGATGAGACTTTATATAGAGTACAAACTATACTTACAAACTCCAAAGCAGAGTCCTACCACCTGAAAATCAGAACCTCCATTTAGCCATCACCTACATGCCTACTGAAGCTATGACTGATTAAGACTGAAATAAACCACATCAGGCAGGTCATTTCATACCCAGTCTTGAATAGATTAAGTCAGGAGCAAAGAGTTTCATTGACTTCAACAGGAACACGATTAAATCCAAAATCCGTCACAACAAGTGGTTTCCAGCTATTCAACTTCTTCAGCTCAGAAGATATAAGCTGGCTTTACTTCTGAACTGTATTTTTTCCTTGGTAGGTGACAGAAATACTTAACATCCCTGTCCTGTATCCAATCTTTCCAGCAGACTTTCAGATTTAGAATACTTCATGGGGTATCTTTCTACAGTTCTGTATTAAACTGTAGTGTCAGACATTAATTAAGTACTTCAGATATTCCTCGGGGCGGGGGGGGAGGGAAGCATGTGAACAGTTGAGCAACTCACAATGCCTGAGGCTTTCAGAATCCTCCTTTGAGAGCACTGCTTTGTGATGCGCAGAAGTAATTTCATAGTTCCCAATGTGATCTGAAGCAGGATTTAGGGAAGAAACCACGTTGGAAGAGGATGTCACCTGCTCAAATAAACATGTCTGTGATGTTTGCTTGTTGCTAGCAAGGCAAAAAGGGAATTTTTAAAATTGGTATGGCCGAAGTGACATCAGCTACTGTTTGTCCTGTGAGACACCTCTTACTCCCCAGGTAATAAGAGAGTAGCTAGGTTTAGTAAGCAATGGAAGTCACCAGAGAGGTAAAAGCACTAAGTAGGGTTTGCTTGGGAGAAAAAGAGAAAGGAAGAGCAGCAAGAAGGGCTGGATGAGAACATTTTGAGACAAAACAGTTTCCCACAAAACCAACAGTACAGTTCAGTATATGATCCCTGAAAATCCCTGAACAAAAGGCACAAGAGCTTTGACCTCCATTTGCAAAACTAGTTCCTTGGCTAGAATTTTATCTTTATGCAAGAGAAAACATAAGTAACTAAAAATGACTCTTTTGAATCATTCATACAGGAATGTCTTTCTCTGGCACTTTATACAGAATCATAGAGAGATGATGATTTGCTCTGTCACACCATTGATGCATGAAGAACCTAAGAGCACTTTAGTCACTCTGGTAAAAATCACTCTGGTAAAAATCCTTAATGGTTTGATAAAGGAAGCAAATGTTGTATTTCATCACTGCAAGACACTGGTTCATATTTAACTCTTATCTATCATGTTTATGCAGTTCTGAAGCACTGAGATTTTTGTCGCAGTTATTTGCTACAGATAAGTTTTACAAGCCACAGGATGGGTAAATAAAGTATTCCCAGAAGCATTTTAGTGTTTTTGTTTTGCTGAAGAGGATGCTCATTATATACAGTTAACAGTGTAGGTGTACTATACTTCCAGTAGCTGAGAAAAATGACACTTTGATGTCTGCCTGCATTTAAAGGGAGAAGAAACTTCTGGATATGATGACCTTGAAACAGTGTAGAGCACACAGTGATTGAAGTCAGACACAAGGCAACAAGCTGAATGATCTTAAGAAGCATTTTAAGTTTTACAGGAAGTTTCCTGTGGATTTATCCCATTCCTAGAAAAAAATGTTTTTCCCTGAACAGGCTGTATGCTTTTGCTACAAGATATATGAACTACTCCAGTTACTTTGACACCTCCACATGGACAAGATGTAAGCAGTGCAAACACACTCCAGACCAAGGACCATTATAAATGCAACGACTAATCTAGACTAACTTCACACCACTGTAGACAGCTGTATGTCCAGCCATACTACACGCAGCAAGGAAACTGCGGCAGGCTGCTGCAAAATATCCTCAAGTCAGAATGAAAACCCAAGAGTGAGTTCCATCCTCCTCCTCCCAATAGTACCTACATCCTAACCTTGCCAAGTAACCGCACCACAGACCGGCAGACAGGACATGGTAACAGAAGAATCCAACTTGACCTGTGCTCTAGACTACTTCAAAACTCTACATTTCAATGATTTCCATAAGTATCTCAAGCATGCTCTACAGTCATACAAGGCTGTCAGTTCATGCTATTATGAAAGGGAGCAAAGGATGAAATCCATCATAATGCTTATTAAAAGTGCAATCTACACCAAAACTGGAACTGAATGTTGCTTACATAATGCTCATACATATTCACATTCCTGCATGGACCCTGAAATTCCTTTTCTCAATTGCTCCCTCCTTTATTTGTTGATACAGTCCCTAGTATATTCTGTTTCTCATTGCTTACGTGACCTTGGAAAGAAGCCACATGTCATTTTAATCCAATTAAACTGCTACAAGAAAAGATACTCATACTGGCGCTGCAAAAACAAATATGGCTCCTCCCAGCACGTAACAAAAAAAAAAGAACCTTTTACGCTTGTCATATACATTGACATTGCCTGATCTACTGTTGCTGAGTTTTATGAACCTGAAATAATCACTAACAAGCTTCAATGCATTCCACTGTTGCTACAACCACAGTATATCCATACGTACTTGCACTCCCCACTACAGAATATGACCTGGCTTTCAGATGCCCTACTTTTTTTGGCATATTCAGCTCTACCTAACCATTGGTCAGCTTTCTGCTAAGACACAGGGACAGCAAAGCAGAAGGGGGGAGACCAGGCAAAAGCCTCTCTATACTTTCAATGCTATACCATTAGCCCGTACATGCTGCACACAGAGAAAACACAAGAAGCGCTGAATAGACCCTTCTGTATTTAGTGAAGTGCTGCTTAACTGGAACACAGGGCTAGCAATCTATTTTACATGCTGTATTTAACAGTGGCATCCTGCAGGCAGGTTTTGCTTCCACATCCACTCAAACAAAATAAAACCACGAATGGATTCTTATCACTGTAAAATTCCTGTGATACACGCACTGGTATTTATTTTTATTTTTCTAAATTATACAAATTTCAGTAAATGACATTTGGAAGATTGAACATTATCTCCTGTCCTCTTTTAGGATGTCTGTCCCTGGAATAGGTGCAATGTGGAAATTTCACACTGCTAGCAACATCAAGGATGTATGTATATGCACAAAGACTCCCTTACGTAAGAACTTTTAGCATCAAGGTATTTTAATCCTAGCTTAAAGCCATGCAAGCAAGCTGCAAACAGAAGCCTATATTATGTTTGGAAAGTCAGCCTGTATTATGTTTGTAACTGAATTTATCATCCAGGAGGAACTCAGAAAACGGATTTACTTTGTCAGGGATAAGTAATGACAAGGCGAATGGTTTAAGCTGCTATGTGAGATGCCAGGACGGGCAGGAAAGCTGACTGGTAGAACTGAACTCCAAAAAATAAAAGCAAAGAGGGTGGTGTTCCAGAGAGAAAGGAAACACTGGAGAGGAAGAGCTCCTGCAGAACTAGTTTATGTAGCTGCTTGCTCCTCCCTAAGTAAAATGCATGAAAATTAATAAGTAGTGCAGCAGAGAAAGAGACTTATGTAATATGCAGGCTGCCATCATTTTCTCTAAATGACATGTATCTTAGCTAAAACAAACAAACAACAAACAACTGCCACCCTCTGCCAAAATGACACATGTATGCCCTGGAACAAAGCTCAGTTTCCATAATCCTGTTCCCATTCCAGACACTGGCTTTATTTGCTTTACCTGCCACTGAAAATGAAAATCCAGTCAGATGCAGCTGAGAATTTTGTGGTCTCTTTTTTTTTTTTTTGGTTGGTTGTTTTTTTGGTGCTGGGGTTTAAACACACACTTGTCTTGAATGTCTCTAAAACGTCATTCTTTTTAGGTTTGTATCAACACAAGCGAGCATAAAAGTTTGCTTGTCTAACTTGCAAATAAGACTTGTTTAACATGACAACAAATACCTACATGTAAGTATTCAAATATTTCTCACAGACAGAAAGCCACATCGTGAAAGCTTGTATTCATTTCACTTCCCTCCCTGTTTCCCCCTTCCCCCACACCCAATCAAGGTATAGAAAAGACACTGCCCCCAGCAGATAATCATTAAAATTATTAGATAAATGTTTAATAGCACAGACTTCCTGATACTATTTTTGGACTTGTGTGAGGAAAGAGCAAATTCCAATTTGCATTTCATAAACAGACTAACCATCTTCCAAACAAGCAGCTCAGCATGGGTGCACGCACACACACAGACTTAGAATACGAAACTACTTTGCTCAACAGTCAGACTTCTGTATGAAACTCAAAAACTTTCATGCCCAGTACGGTTTTTATTTACTAAAAAGTAAGCTGCTGTTGAAGTAAACGAGTTATTCCTTCAATGCATACTCTAATCATCATACTAAAAACCCACAAACCTGTATGAAATATAACAGTGCTTTTCTTGTAGCCAGAAGGTAGACGAATGTTTCGGAGCAAGCCCTTTGCTGTCAGCCGTACACGCATGTTGGATAAGGAAAATTTCGGGGACCATAACATGTCTTCAGCACAATTGGAAGATAAACAAGCAAGAAATAGCCTCCATGTACTGTCACATACTATGTTTTTAAATCGCTACTGGCAGAAGTGAAGCAATTCTTGCTAAAGAAAACAGGCTTGAAGAAATAATCAAGTCTCAATTCCTTTGCTCTTATTCCTTATGCAGAGACAAGCAAAAAAAAAAAAAAAAAAAAAATCAGTAAATGCAGATATCCACAGCGTAAATGCTGCTGGCAGCTTCTCCTCACCAGATGTTGTGGAAACAAAGCTTGCCCTCAGAATAAAACCGACTTAGTGACTTGGAAAACCAACAGCCTCCGAATTGCATCACAGTGTTGATGCTTAATCTGCTATGGGACTTTGCGGGGCTGGGAGCTAGAAAAGGAGAAAAGGGAGGGGGAGGAGGAGGGAGGAGGAGAGGGAGGAGGAGGAGGAGGAAGTGGGTGGTCTCCCCAGCTGAATATATCATCCGGCATGTCAGAGACCATATAATTGTTCTTTGGAGACTGTTAGGGAGATTATTTGAATATTTCTGGACATATACTTCAGCTCTCCTCTCCAACAATCCTTTCAGGATGCATTTTTTTTTTTTTAAACAGTTTCTTTCAATTGACATGATTTTATCAAAACAGATTTATCAGCTAACGTTTTCTCCCAGAGTTTCTTTTGGCATTAAATATTATGTCAACATTTAAAGTCTTAACAAATCCACAAACACGTCTGTTCTCTAAGAACAATTCAGTATTTGAGATCTGCTTAAGGGAAATACTATTTAGCTTGGCAGCTCAACACTGCAGATGCTTCCATTTATCAGAGAAGAAGCAAGGAGGCAGGCATCAATTTCATGTTAAAACAGATCTCTACCAGCTGGGTTTTGAAGGCACCCAAACATTATAGCAAACAATCGGTGTTACAGGAGTTCCTTCAAAAGAGATGCTGTCTCCATATTTAATTAGCCCTCTTAAAAAAAATTTCTTCTTACTATTAAATGAGTTCAAAAAAGTTTTGCATATACCTTGGTCCCTTTCAGCTGCCACTAGCAAAAGTAAAATGAAAATTAGAGTTAGAAACTAGAAAAATAGAGAAGAGGAGTAACTGTTTTACAGAGATTAGAAAACACCACATTTTTCACCTATGACCATGACTATAAATACATGCTGCTATGGCACTACAGACCAGCACTGGTCACCTTTCTGTGTAAAGAGAAACATTTCATTACTTCGCCTGCGTCACTAGCTGCCTTGCTGGGCAGCCATAGGAGCAGGGACCACCCAAGTATCTCACAGCCAATGCAGGAAACAAGGGAGTAACAGCTTATGCCTTCTTTTGGGTTGCTTGAAGAGCTGCCCTCCACAGCCTTTGGTATCTTATTTTAAAGACACCAAAATTAGGTATATTTCCATCGATCCTGCACTTCTACCAGTTCAAACCACAACTAACCCTCTCTAGCACCTAACCTTGATAGGTTTTCTAGTTTCAGAAACCATTAACCCAGCTTGCTCTGAAACAGGTATAACACAAAGCAAACATGATGCCATTGATAGGTCTCATCCCAGCAGTGCTTTACCTGTCCTCTCCTTACCACAAATCTGTTATATTTTAATAATGTCTTACTTGCTGAAGATACATAACATTTTAAATCTTCTAGTGCTTATTTACCACATCAGCTAGAACTAAAAAGAGCATTTTGCCAGTTTATCCTGGGCTCTGGGTATCTCTAACATCACACAGGCCAGTGCAGTGACAATAAAGCAGCTCATTTTAAGTACAGCATCGAGACCGTCAGACCCATCAAGCCAACCTTCCCAGCATACTGTGGAAGAATACTGCCAAATGTTTTATGGTCATGTACCAAAATATTTATTTCCCAGCCCAGTGATGTACCACCAACTCTGAAGTACTATAATACCTCTTCAGTCCCCACACAAAACCATTCAAAATAAGTACAAAGACAGTAAATTAGCTTTTTTTTTGTTTGGTTCCCAGGGCAGCGTCTGCACACAGCAGGGCATGCATGTCATTACTGTTATAAAATCCTCATTGATTCTTTCTAGTCTGAAGAGCTTTGGCACTAGCCATGTGTGTTCATCTGTCTTTCCAACAGCCTGGAGATCCAGACCCTTTCCTAATCCAACACCACCATCACAGACATCGCCTCCTTTCTGTGCTGGAAGATTATTACGCTTGGAAACCACGCTCAGCAGTGAGCCAGAAGTCTTGTTATGGCACATTACAGTAGCCTTGCATATTTAGCATAATTCATTAGCCCATCTTTTCAAATATTAGATCAGTATTGTCAAATCTTCTCTTAATGAAGGCATCCTGAGATTTTGACCAGGCCTACAGCCAGTCTCCAAACACCATTCTGCACTCAGCCATACCAGGTTTTACCCTTCTGCCGGGGCACCCACAGGAATGCCCTGTTGTTTTCCTCCTCAGCTCCCCAAGGGAGGGACTGCTCCATGAAGTAAATGTGCTCTCACCATCCCAATTTGATGCTCCCAAAGATGGAAACAGTCCAATCAGGTTAAAAAAACAAACCCAACAAACCAAAGCCAAAAAACCTCCACACCCAAAAAACAAGCCACCACCTCTCCCCATCCTTGCAATGGCGCCTGGGAGAAAGGTAAAGAACTTATCAGCCTGTAAAACCAAAGAAGTTGAAGCAACCCACTGAAACCATAAATTCCTTCCTAGGGACAGGAGCTAAAACAAAGAATCTCTAGAGGGCAAGCGTGATGTAATGAACCAGTCTAGAGACCAAGGAAGGAATGAATCACCAGGCAAATATAAGCAGATAAAAGCTCTACAGGGACATAAAAGCCCTTGTAGCAGAGGCCAAAACTCCTCTTATAGACACGTAATATTTCCACTGCCTCCTCTTTCCCATCCTTAGTCTGAGTGGAAACATGCCATGAACAAACAGATACGTTGTAGTATCAATTTTTCAAGAAAACTTCTGATTTGAGGAAAACGCCTTTTTAGCCTCTGAGGTTGGAGTACTGCTAACCTCACAAACCTAGAAAATAATTTGCTTTATGCAGAAGTAAGACATGACAACACTAACAGAAAGCAACAGAGGCATGTCAGTCCCACCTAGCACCCAGCACTCAGCTCTGACAGCTGCCAGCAACAGGACTGCCCATCTGTATATGAACAGAGATTTAGCTCACAGAGTTTCCTCCAGTATAGCACTGACAGAGCTCGGCGTCACACCATGGTGGTGGCTGCGTGTTCACCTGCATTGTTTCCTTGGCTGAGGAAAACAGCACCTCCAGGTCTGGGTCTGTACTCCTACGACCATCTAGTGCCTGGTGCCAGCAGGGTACAAAGCCAGGACGTAACCCATGGGATCTTAACACAGCATGCCAGGAACTTGCACTGTCTGCATTTCACACATAACATGAGGATCACAGGGAGGTCTTTTTCTATCTTGACATTGGATAAGGGCAATGGAAAATAGCTCCAGAAAACAGCAGAATAAAATAGGAAGTGATATATAGCCCAGACAGAGGACAAAAGGACTAACAGATTTTACTTACTAGCACCTTACTGCTGGCTTCCCTCCAACTCCAAGGGCAAAACTGGCGATTGACATGGACAAAGGGGCTCTGTCCTGTTATGACCACGTAATTCATTCTACGTTGCTATATGCATCAATGCCCAATGACACAATCAGATTGATGGTGTGACTAGACATATTTTAACTTTAAGGGATTTAGCCTATCTGCCACTGCCTGGGAACATTACAATGTGACAAGAAAGGAGCAAAAGGCACTGGCATCAGTAGGCTCTTCGGTTCAACCCTATGAGGCCAAGTCTGCAGTATCTGTACATCTCTGCTGTCTCCATTGCTCTTTCCACATCCAATAATCACTAAGAAAGGACTAAAATGACTAAGATGACCTGGGGGTGTTGGTTGACAGACAGCTGAATACGAGCCAGCTGTGTGCCCAGGTGGCCAATGGCATCCTGGCCTATATCAGAAATTGTGTGGCCAGCAGGATCAGGGCAGCGATCATCTCCCTGTACTCGGCACTGGTGAGACCCCACCTTGAGTACAGTGTTCACTTCAGGACCCTCACTACAAGAAAGATGTTGAGGTGCTGGAGCATGTCCAGAGAAGGGCAACAAAACTGGTGAGGGGTCCGGGGGACAAGTCTGATGAGGAGCGGCTGAAGGAACTGGGGCTGTTTAGCCTGGAGAAAAGGAGGCTGAGGGGAGACCTTATTGCCATCTACAACCTTTCAGGTAGCTGTAGCGAGGTAGGGGTCGACCTGTTCTGTCAGGTAATTGGACACGAGGAAACAGCCTCAAGTTGTGCCAGAGGAGATTTAGATTGGATATTAGGAAAAATTTCTCCATCAAAAGGGTTATCAAATATTTGAACAGGCTGCCCAGGGAAGTGGTGGAATCACCATCCCTGGAGCATGTAAAAGACAGGTAGACATGGTGTAGTAGTGTTTTTAGCAGTGTTAGGTTGATGGTTGGACTTGATGATCTTAAAGGTCCCTTCCAATCTAGATGATTCTATGATTTTAAGAAAGCCATTGGAGTACATCAAGTGTCTCATTGCAAAGAAGTCTAAATCAGAGGCTAGATCCTTGGTCTGAAAGGCCCAAATAAAAGACAACTGGCTCTGTCATAAGACAGCATGGGCAGTGCGGAGCAGATGGATTTTACTGGCATGCTTTACTTCAGGAAGAACTGAGACGCGATTGCTTATGCAGAGAGATGCAAGATGCAGGAGCCTACTAAGAGCCAAAGGGTCATCTGTGTCCTCGTTTTTATTTCTGGAAAATGACTGCCCCTCTCCACTTCCCTATGTCCACCTTGCTCTAGCCAGCATTCCAGTCCCAGAAGCTAACCTTCCTGCAGGCAGCAATACCTGCTGCCATGCCAAACACAGCTTGCAGCTTCAGGATTCATTTTAAGCTCCAATTCTCACCTGAAGAAAAAAAGAAGCAAACCTCTTGCTGCCTCAGAGCAGGACCTAAAATCCTAAATAATTTAGGTTTCTTCTGGTACACAGAAGCTTTTAATCATTATAAATTCAGCAGGCTGTCAAACAGAACGTGATGCTGCAGTGGATTTCCAGGCAAACAGCTACAGGAATCAGGCTGATCTGTGCCTCTCTCACACAACAGTGGTGGCATTTACAGTGTCTGCACTCTTTCAGAATTGAGAACCGCCACAAAACACTGCAAGAATCATTTCATTTTTAACTTCTGACTTAAGGGAGCAGCAAGTTATTTTCCATGTGCAGGATGTCACTTCCAAAGTGGCATTTGTTAGACTGCCTCAGTCAAAATCCTACAGTGCTTTGAAAAAACAACTGCTACCCTACAACAGCACATGGTGTCACTAACATTAGGATAACATACCTTAAAATATGAAGCTTCAGTGATCTTGCCAAATGTGCCCCAAAAAAAAACAACTACCTGTGCACTAGGGACTTCTGCTGGTGTATAGGCTAGGTGTGTACCTGAGTCCTTATGAGCTCAGGTCTCAAGGAACAGAGGAAAAAAAATTAATTTACTTAGGGCCACAGCTTACAGAGCTATTAATTATTTCTTCACACAATACTGATTTACATGCACTGTGCAACTGTTCTTCGTCTATGGCCTCACAACAACAATACCTAGACAGCCTCTACTGAAAAGCGATACTGCAAATAAGGATGATGTAGGCAAGTATATGTCCTAAGACATGCCAGTGGTTTATCAGGAGGTCACAGCAAATTAAAGACAACTCAACAGGTGTCTTTCACTTCTCTGTGGGCTTTTTATGTTCTTCATAGCCCCAGGTGTGCAGACAAAAAATACAGATATACATTCTGTTTATGAGCCGTTTAACCACCTTTGACACAAGATCCATGAGTTTTATGTCTCTGGGACAGTTCCACGGTCTTTCAAGTATTATGTCAATGACAACAATATGGGCAGCTACTGTATCTGTTGAAAAATATTTTAAGGAACATGAGGAAACAAAGGACTTAAAGAAAGCTAGAAGGAACAACTCAGAGGACTTCAAAACAACTTTTAAAAAAACTATTGTAAGAGGACATCAAGAGTCAGCTTTGGGATACCTCATACACCTTACCTCAAATTTAAGGAAGAAATCCAGTACAATGACACCCGATTATTCAGTGTTTACTGCAAACACATAAAACAATGTGCACAATCTAAGGAACTCAGAGAGCCAAAGACAAAAAAACAAGCCTGAGAACATCAGAAGAGATCCATACCTAGGTTTAACTGGAGAGGAAAGGGACAAGAAGATAGTCGAGAAGGAACCAAGTACTAGGATGGCAATTCCAAGATGGTGATATAATTCAGCACTACACACAGCAACTCGGTTAGGAATAACAAAGTGAAAACAGTTTGCTACTGGCATGTGATCCTGATGGTAAGTCAAAGCTCTAAAGTCTCCTAACAGAATAAAAATTTATTATCCTCTTAATTACTGAAAAAATTAGTGAGAACTTAGATGTTTTAAAATGAATTCAGATGGAATAGTAATAAAAGCACCATCTCTGGCTAATCCTAACAATGAAGTCTATAATTTAAAGCCATTAGGACAGACTGCCATGCTAGAAAACCCTTGAACTCCAGCTCCCAGCACTGGGAAGTTTTCTTTAAGCATCCCTTTGTCTGAGCTGATACAATCTGCGGATACCCATTTCAGCTGCCCCCTCTACTCCAGCAGAGTTTGGCCTCTTCAATATTTAGGCAAGCGTGAGGAAACCACAGCTCTGTGTTCTTTGCTTGTGTGGCTTGTTATTATGAAACATCAAAATAAATACCATGGAAGAGAATTACAGCCATTACTCCTAACATCAGAATAAACACCAAAGTGAACTACAAACATTCTCTCCATAGGAAGGTTGCGTACTTCTGTGTCACCAAGAGTTTGGAGTGTGGCTGTGCAGAGCTGGAGAGCAAGTTTCTCACAGAAGTTTGGAATTAAATAATAAGAATAAACATCTCAAATATCTAATTTACAAGCCAGAACACAGGTCCTTCCTTAAAAGCATTAACAGAAGAAACAAACCTTGTAGAGTGAAAACCGTTTGGGTTATGCTACAGAAGTCCTTAATAAATGATGCTCCGTCCCTATAGGAAAACTGATAGGGCCCACATAACATCCTCATTGCTGGGGCTGTAATAATAATCCCAGCATTTTCAGTCCACCGATTTGAGAAATTCCCAGCAGAACACCACCATTTGAACAGAGGTGGCCCATGTGTTACTCATGTAATCGTTGTTTTTTGTAGAGATATCCGTTGAAGGCGCAGGGAGCAGTGCTGATTTTCAGCATGGAACAAGAGACAACCTTCTCAAAAAGTGTTAATTTTCAGAAGACCAAGTTTGGGAAGAACACTAGAAACAAGCATCCAAATACACTGATATAGTTACTTGACAGCTGAAGGGACCAATCTGGAAGATATTAAGACTGTGTTGTCATGTTTCTCAGTTTTTTGCATCCTATTCTCTACTGTGACAAACATACTACCTCAGGAAAACACCACATATTTAAAGAAACCCAAATCACTCAAAACAGATGACTTCAGAGTTTGGGGTGGCGTTCTTTGAACATCAGCACCAGCCATTTTACTGTGAATATTTCTGGAGAACAGTAGTTCTCACCCAAGGAATTAAATCCTTAGTTCCAGCTACTGTACTATCCTATATTTGATAACACTGGAAAAATCTGGCCAAGAAATTAACTGCTAGTGGGTTTCAAAGGCTGTTTCAGGTTTACGTATATTCCCGTAAGTCTTCAAAATAAAAATCATATCTCCGTAATGAACACATTTAATAAGAAACTCAAATTCACATAGATTTAGATTAATTTTGCATTTATTTATACAGAGGCGTAATAACAGAAACCTGCTTTTATAGTCATTTCACATGTAATAGCTACACCACTCAAGCAGCTTTGCTGCTTGTTTATAAGAACATTGTTTATTAGCCTGAAGGCATTCTAAGGCTAGATCACATGAGAATTAAATCATTCAGATAGTCCTCATAGTTCACATGGATGAAAAAACATCTAAAAAAAGACTATAGCTGGCTTTATATCACAGCTAGAAAGGCAAAAAAAAGATCCAACACACAGTACCAATATATGCAAAATAAGTATAAGCTTGATCTTTTTGTTCCTTTTCAAAAGATGAAGACTTAACTTACACTATTCAACTCCTAGAACTTCCGATCTGTAGAATATTAACTATCTTCCTTAAGCTAATAATGAATCTGATCTCATTTCTTCTTCACCCCACTGAGTTTACAAACTGTTCAAGTTTCTCTGCAAAATTTCTAGGCTTTCCTTTTGGAGACAGGGGTAAAGACAGAAAGACTAACCCAACTTATTTACAAAAGCTGAAGCTCTTAACACATGAGACCAAGAATTCAATCTCAACACATCCATATTGAAATTCCTGATTAGAACTAGTCAGAGATGCTACTACTGCAGCATGGAAGACCTGGAACAAAAGCCTCCCTGTCCCCTGAGCTTTAAAATGCTTAAGATATTTACCCATTGAACTGTTTCCTGTATGATTCTTAAGGGAACCTATTTCCCATGAGCTGCAGAGTACAGTATTAGAAGATGCTGAAAGAAAAGCAGAGTTGGTTCAATAACAGAAGTTGGTTTACTTCATGGAGAATTTTCACATATTACCATAATATGTTTTACTGTGTTTTTTTTAAATGGATATATGAAATTTCTGTTTAGACAATACTGAAATACATTTTGTTTGAAAACTGCCATGTAGAGTTCTGCAACATGTACTCTCTAACAGAATTGTTGAGGAGGGTTGAGGGGTTTTATTTCTTTTTTTAAAAACAGTTTAAGACCTCTGGGATTTTTTTTATATGAATGGACATTCTTCTGAATCAAAGAAAATTTTACACTTAACCTTGCATCTGCAAAGTTGGGTACTCAAGAAGAAATATAATATCTGTCTATATTGTCTAATAATAATCCTAATAAGGTTTATGCTATACAACAGGATAAGTGTATTGAAAGTGAATTCTAAGATAAATACATCAAAAAAGAATGCTCAAAGTGCTGAGACAGAAGTAGTTTGCTCTGTTTTCTGCATGTTGTTAGCACCATGATCTACGTTAGAACTGCCACCAAAAGAACTATCTTTCCTGACTTGTTTTGAACTCAGGCGAGTTGCCCAATCATAAGACCAACCATATGAGCACTTACGCTCAGGTGTGCATGAGGGTCCTTTCAAGTATCCAAGCAACAAGAACACTGCTTCCACAGTTTCTTCTACAACTTGCAAAAAAATTTTTACAAACAACAAAAACACCACCACACCCCCACAAAAAAAAAAAAACACAACCAAACTCAAGCCCTTTTGAACAGATGTAAAAGGAGAAACAGAGCTAATAAGCCACTTTACCAGATGTTCCTCATCAGTAGGGTAACTTGCCATACCATGCTGAAGACAGTAAGTTAGGTCTTCACTGAAATCCTTCATCTAAGTATTTGACACTCATAACGATGTTCAGCAGCTCTCAGAATTATAGTCTTCCCCATTTTTAAAGTAAGTTTACACATTTTGATACAGTGTCATGACAGATTTTAAAACATTAGTGATTTTCTGTTGTTAAAAAAGCACAAGCACAGTGAGATGTGCATTAATCCCTTGTTTTCTAGACATTGAAAGCGCAAGTATTTTGAGGGTAAAGGTGAATCTACAACAGGAGAAGTTTACCCTGTTTCCCCCGATTTTCAACAGTGGCGACTGAGAGCATGAAAGAAAGGGGTGTTAACTGAACCTTAAACTATGCCTCCGTAAATATTGTGTCAGTGAAAGCATTCTATCTCAACATAAGAGTTTGAGTGAGAAGCATCCACCTTGAACAACCTGTTCCAAGAGACAGCTTCATGGACTGTTACAATTATACCTTATTTCTCCATTTGAGCTTTATCAGCACTATTACTCGCTTTTGCAATAAGCCACCTGAATGAAGTTATTCCCTCCCCTGATGTTTTATTTTTCTCACAGATGATTAAAACAAGCAGCCTTCTAACCTCTTTAGAAGGCTAAGACAACAGAATACCATCTTTCACGATGGAACACGTGCTGGTTTTGGATGAAGTTTCTTTAATTTTCATGGCTTCTATAGCCTTTAGTAACCACCTTCACTACGTATGCTCCATCATCATACAGAGACAATGGAAATCATACTGTTCTTACTTGATGATACTTTACGGGTATATCCAGCAGTTGCCCTAGGTTTCCTAACAACAGTGTTTTGTCACAAGCATAAGTGTAACTTCTTATCCATAATATACCCTACATCCCTTTCAGGATCATTGAACAACAGGATAAAGCTTTCCAATAAATATTTGCTTGCTTTATTCCTGAAATGATAGCTTTTACCTTTCAAACTGCCAAAAAGGATATTCGCTTTTTCTTGGCTTATGTAGTACCAGGGATTAGTGTATAGCAACTTATCCTTAACATTCAGTCAATAATGGAGACATGAGACTTGAATGGAAAATGGCTTTAAACTGGAAGAGGGGAGATTTAGATTAGATATCAGGAAGAAAATTTTCACTTCAGAGGGTGGTGAGCCCCTGGCCCAGGTTGCCCAGAGAAGCTGTGGCTGCCCCATCCCTGGAGGTGTTCAAGGCCAGGCTGGATGGGGCTTGGAGCAACCTCGGCTGGTGGGAGGTGTCCCTGCCCATGGCAGGGGGGTTGGAACTGGATGACCTTTAAGGTCCCTTCTAACCTAAACCATTCTATGGTTCTATGAATATCCACTGCAGATACCTGCGCAGTCTACTACAGCGCAGTGTGTATTAAGTAGGTCACTCTTTCTACAGGGAGGGCTGGACAAACAAAGGAAAGAGCACTAACTTTATGCTTATTTAGAGGCAGTTTTGCAGCCAGTCCAAAATTCCATTGCACAAGAGGCAACATTTTAAGTGATATTTACATTAAGACATTACAGTAAGTGCACAAGTACATTCTTACTTTAAGTTAGCAAGTTAAGAAGTGTAACAAAACATATTATGCCCAAGAAGATAACTTTGCCTAAGCAGTAAAGCCAGTGCTGAAGCAATATGCCACAGAACTTACAAAAATTACTTGATACTGGAATATCACCCATGAAAAACATAGAATTCGCAAAAATAGTCTTGTTACTGTTTTAACAGGAACAAGGAATGAACAGCTGCAAATACATAAGCCTCTCCAGTTCTACAGGCATACTAGCAGCATGTTGTGCCTGGCTTAGCATCATTGCTGTAAATGAATGGAAAATGAATAAAGAGCACAAACAGTCAGAGAACAGACATCATATCCTAGAAATGCCTGCTATTTTTTCCATCCTTGAATTAATGCTAAAAGTAACATTAATAACTCAGCTAGACACTTAATTAATCCATTAGTACAGTAATCATTTTTTTACCAGAGCCCTGCCTCAAGAAGCTAGTCCTGACTCTTCAGACAGAGCACACGGGCAAGAAACAGAAGTGGGGTTGGAACCCCTCACCGAACGAGGCTAAAAACTGTAGAGTTAACTATGGCACTGAAGTACAAGAACAAAAGCTTTAGCTTTTTTTAGCTTCACTAGAACAAAGCTTCACTATAGTATCAAGGCCACTAAAAAAAAAAAAATAAAGCGCGGGCCCCATTCCACATGGTACCAGCTGGCATTATTTCAGTTCATTTCAAAAAAGATCATTTGTCTTTTCTTAAAATGTAAGACATTGTACTGCAGAACGTCCAAGCAGCTACACAGTATTTTTATTCTGTTGTAAGAACTATCTGCAACTGTGAAGATGGGAAAAAAAAAAAAAAAATAGTACTGCATCTGAAAGCTTTGCATGTATAAATTAAAAAATACTAATACTCTGTATAAGTTAGAAATGTATTAACTTTAAAGTCTAACATATCCTCTAATTTTAGAAGCTGACTCAGTACAGAAAACAGTTCAGGTACAAACACAAATATGGCTATTCAACTGGCGAAAGTATGATGCTAAAGAGCGTTTGCTAAAGAATCACTAAATATGACAGCCAATTTGGAGTTTATAGCCATGTTTTTACAGCATCGAATATAATACTTCAAGGCTATGTGGATACATTCTTTATTAGGTTGGAAAAGATGAATCACAAGAGAACTTATATTAAGCTAGTAAAAAGGGGAGGGAGCACTAATTACTTTTCTGCATGGAAAGTCCAGAGAAAGTGCCATGCTAAACTTAGCCTTAAAATATAACTTTATTTTTCCCTATCATAAGCAAGTGAAAGAGGAATTTAGTTTTCTGTTTCTAGTCCAGAAATGGACTTTGTTGCATATCATGAGTTTCCTTAACTGAGCTAATCAAGACAGGTGCATCATCCTCTATGCTCCTATATAAAAGGACCATATATAAAAGGTCATGAAACTCAGTGTCCAGCTATACCTGAACTAACAGTAGTTCAGCCAATTATCAATAAAAGCAGCAAACAAACAGAATAAGAACCTCGTGCAAAGTCTTATGCTTGCTGTATGACAGAAGCCCTGACTCTTAACAGGAGATACCAAGCAAGGTACTTGGTCACAATTAATATGCAGACATTTGACACCCAAGAGAATAAAAGGCAAAAGCATTAGACTCACATTACGGCTACAGTAAATTAAAAACATACTGCCACAGTACCAGAGTTACAGGTCAGAACCGATTTACCCAGTAATTCCAGACTCAAATTTATAACATCTGCTTGGCTACAGCACCTCTTTTTCTGAAAGACATCTGCTATTCACTCAGGGGACACAGTGCTTTGCAGTGATCTTCAGTATCTTTCAAAAAGGGCTTTTCAATGAGTGATTAAATATAAGCAGCTTTTAATTCAGCAAATACACACTGATGCTGGGGAAACTAATTTGGACTGCCAACCCTCTTGAAACGACCTGGAAATTGCTGGAAGTAGAAACATCATCTGAAGACTTTTCTGTCTCCTGGCAGATAGAAACTAGCACCAGGTGTCCTGACTGGCATAAACACTAAAAACAAACCCAATATGAAGTCCTTCAAACTCTGCCAGAATTTGGAACGCCATCTGCCACTTAATCAGCTGTCATTCCTCCCCTTGCCATACAAGCAGACATACACATCAACACGCTCAGATAATTTCAACTTCTTATCCAAGTGTAGTCTGCAGTGACACAGAGACAGCTGACACCAAAGGGTACCTACCATGAACCTTCCAGAAAAACCTGTTATTCTGCATGAGTCTTCTACTTAATTTTTTTTTTTTAAAGCCACAACACATGAGCTTTAATCATTACTTACCTCACTGTGGCTAAACAGCGAAAACTACATCCAAGTTTCATTGCCATACATTTTGTTTTTTGTTACAGTTAAAACCTCCTTTTTCTTCACTGGAAACAGAGTGAAAGATAGCACAGGCTGCATATTCTAAGAGCCGGGTAGCCAGAAGACAGTAAGTAGGAAAAAACCCAAGACTTTTCTCCATATCCCTTGAAACTGGAAGCAGTGATGGTTTATGGAATTATCCCTTGCAAAACTACTCTTACAAGAAAAGAGCCAATATACAAATATAAACTTATTTTAAGCTGCACCACAGAAAATGTAAAAACACGTTCAGAAAACTCACCAGAACCCAAACAAGATAGGCTTTGGTGTCCATTTTTTCCAGGAATACCTACAATGTTCAGGAGGGAAAAAAAAAAAAAAAGAAAAGGAGAATTACATTTCAAGCCAGTAAGGGGCAGCAGGGGTGCCTTTTTCATAGATTCTTTCTACATAAATTCCTCAACTTCAACACAAATTTCTTCCTTGCGATGGATGACAGCATGTTCAACAGCGAGAGTTAGCATTACAAGGTTTAACTATTTGGAAAAATTTGCAATGAATTCCCAGTAAGCCAAACATTTTTTTTCCCATTACAATTATTACACTTCATTTAACCAAGGTAGCTCTGTTTCATTTTACTTGTTCATAGAGGACCACAGATAGTAAAAAAAAAAAAATATCATCTATAGTGGCATCATAGCAACTTTTTTCCACCTATATGCTCCAGTTATTTTATTTGTATAAAGGAGGTATAAATTAAAAGCAAATGTGCTACCAATGAAATTAGATACAAGTGAAAGCAGTGAGAAGGTTAATCTAGCCTTACTGTATTTTTTAGATTCACGTGAAAACTGACCCAAGAACCTCATTATTTTGAAGGATACTAATTGAATGAATGAATAAATGAATTAACTAAATGAAAGCACTCTTCTGGACTGCTAGGTATAAGTGCAAAAGTCGTGCAGAAGTTTATAAAAGATCTGTTGACAACACCTATCAGCTTTCTTCAGGCTTCACAAACAGCATGTGATCCAATAGCAGGTATTTCAATAGGAAACAATCCGCTTCGTATCATTACTGTACTTGTTTCCCTCACCTCAGCCACGCAAATGAAACTTTGTGAAAGTTTTGTCTTACAGAGCTTGCCTGAGGATTCATATCTATTCTATAGCTTCACTCTGGCAAGAATTAATAATTTCAATTGAGAGTTAAAAAATAAAACCAGTATCTGATACAGAAATGTGAAGTGGAGTAAATATTATCCTCAACAACCAAAGCACTCTCTCACAAGAATCTTGCTTAAATTAAACACAAACTTGGGAAACCTAGTCTGGGTTGTGTCTTACAAGTATATGACCTCATAAGCAGGTGACAGAACATCATTTAACAGACATTACCAAGTATTCCAAGTCCTCATGGGATGCAAGTTTTAAGCAGATAGCGGACAATGAATGCCCTGATTTCCCCCGCCAGATACAACAAATACATAAGGAACACTTTGCAGAGCCACTCTCCAATACTATGAACTGCAAAGAAAGAGAGCTGACTGACCATCTTAATCACCCTGAAGCCACAGAGCACAGTTGCTCTTTCTCAAGACAGAGATTCAAGAATATAAGTGAAAAATTGACTTTACCCAACAGCTGATTACCTCTAGCCTCACTGACTTTCCTTGTTGAGTTCAGTGGCCCACATGATTTTGGTATGCACTGGTTCAGTGAAGCAGACCTGGCCTTGGCTCCTAGAAGGAGAAGCTTAGATCAGGTTTAAAAGTACAACTATGGCAGCAATTAAAGACACGCCTAACATTACATATCTACAGTTAAGTATAAGATGCACAAATCTACTCAAACACACACAAAAGGCGACGCCTAGAGAATTTAAGCTATATTTAAACTTAGCTTTGCTTTACCAGCGCTCGCATTGGAAGAAATAAAAAGACAGTTTTAAAACAGCTTCTAAGCAGACGACAACATTACTAGAGATTTTGCTTTAGCACTAAGATCAAATTACTGACGTCTCAAAGTGACGGCAAACACAGCCATGGAAACATTGGCTGAAAGGGACCTCTGGAGGCCAGCTATCCAGCCTCCCACTCAGAGCAGGCCCACCACCAATACAAGATCAGTTGACCATGTTTTTGTCTAGCCGAGCCTTGCAAACCTCTGGGAAGGGAGGCTCTGTGGCCCTGCTGGGCAATGCTCCATCTCCCACTCCACAATTTGCAATCGTTTCCCATTACCACGTCATCTGGTACTACTGACAACATTTTGGCACCATCACATTTGTAGCTGTCTTGAATTTCAAGTTATTGCAGACTCTTACAGTATCTCCCCTTACTCTTCTTTTTACCTGACTACACAAGTTCAACTCCCTCAATCTCTCCTTACAGCTCACATGGTCAGAGACTACAACCATCTTCCTAAGTCTCCAGTTGACCTTTCCAGTTTCAAAACAATCCTCTTGAAGTGGGAAGGCCCCAAAATACAAGAGTATTGCAAGTAACACTGAGTCGAGGAGGGGGAATACCTGCTTCTTCTAGCCCCACTGCTCCTGCAGGTGCCAAGGCACATTTCTAGCACCCAGGTCACTGAAGATGTTGAGCAATGCATAGTTGCGTTGCATGTATTGGACCCCAACAGAAAGCATCAGCTTGTCAGATAGCTATATAATTTATGTTTTTTTCAAAGTGATTTAGTTTGTGGCAAATTCTGTTTCTTTTCACTGTTTACCATTTTAAAGCATGTCATTATAGCGTGACATTTGGCAGGCATCTCTTCTATTTATTCTCAATTATGTCAGATACCAGCTTAAAACTTAATCCTAAAGCAGGAGCATAGTATTTAGTTAGGTTTATCCAATTACAATAACCAGTTCACCACAAAGATGGTCAGAAGCAAGCTGATTATAACTAGGATTTAAGAGAGAGAGACAGCAAGCTTATTTATCTGCTCCCATTATGTCTTTAATTGTGGCCAGAGAATGGCTTGTCAACTGCTGTTTGTGGCTTGAATGGAGAGGCCCTGTTGGTCGATCAAGGGGTCCTGACTCAAATAGGAAGAGGAACCAGAGCAGTGCTTAATACAAAGCCAGAAAGTACATTTAAATTAATGTTTCCTGTAGCACCAGATGATGACGCACAATTGTCTTATCCCCGTTAAAAATTAGAGCAAACCTCTGCTTCCACTTCAGCCGGTAAGAAGAATGCCAAGAAAAAGCAGCATGAAGAGCTAAGCTGTTTCTGGGACTCTTCCCTTGGAAAGATGGGACAACGTCGTTCATCTATGAAGTTACTTCATCTAGTAATACCTTATTCAAAAAAAAACATCCCCACCCCCCAAGCTCCTTTCTGTCCTGAAAGTGGTGAAGATAATGCAAAATCTGCATGAGGACGAGGACAACCAGGATAAATTCAGGGTAGGTCTACCCGGCACATCAGCAGCAGCCACAGAGTCTGTGCCTGAGCTTTGTAACAGAAAAGAACTCTTATTAAAACAAGGTAGACCCCACGTGATGACACCTACCAAGTAGCAAAGTGCATTTAATCCCTGTGCCACGCAAACCTTAGCCGTATCAGAGCACAGACCTCTTCCTCATTTGCCTGAAATACCCCAGTCAATTACAATAATAAAAAAGGCATTTTAGCCTTCCTGTAAAACCTTATAAAACTTGAAGCTCCACTGATGCGATTTTACTTCCTCACACTATTTTCCCAGACCACTGTTTAGTAAACACTGCTTTGGGAGGCAGCCACCTGCAAAAGGTAAGGTTCTGTAACAGTAGTAACTACAGTTTCACTCTAGCTACAAACCAACCCATGTACCTTTCGGAGTTGTCTTCAATGAGTGTAACCTAGGTCTCGGTACTGCTTTCGAACTACCGTTCTGGCAGGCCAGTTTTGAAGGCCATTCTCCATTCTTGATGATGACTGTAGCACTTGCAGCTGCAACACAGAACAACAAAGAATTTGTTTTAGGCAGTATCTAGTTTGGGGAAAATTAAATTCTGAACCGAGCCTGTTTTACCCTGTTTTACTAAAGTCAGGATTAACACAAGTTGGAATAAAAATATTATGACCACCTCTGATCTCTTCAATACAGACTGATGAACTGTAACAGAGCAGTCTATGACGGCTACAAACACTTCTAAGAACTAGACATACAGCTTTGAACTATGCAAAGAGGGGGGTATAAATAAAAGTATATTGCTCAAGATACATAACTAGAAGTCTGAGCTGGCTGTACAAAGCAAACGCAGAACACATTTCAGTTTAAGCCAAGAAAAAGCATCATCAGTACACAAAGGCATTCTGGACAAAGAACTGACTGTTAAGAGAAAAACTCCGACAACTTCATACACCACCTTCCCCCTTCTCTCTGTCATTGGAGTGCGCCGTTTCAATGATATGGAGCACGCACCACCAGCAGACTCTGCACCCCTGCCATCCTCCTTGCTGGGCACTAAACATGTGAGCCCAACTGCATTCACCAACTACCAAACCAGTTTTAAGAAAGGTTCCTGTAGCCTCCATTCATAACAGCGACCTCCTCAGTGACAACAGACATCAGAAGACACCCTCCCTCCCCAAAGACAGAGATGAAGTCATACAGCAAAATACTCCCTATGAATAACAGGCAGACAGACCCAGACTGGGAAAGGCAGGACAATAAGCAGTTCTACCTCATGTCAAAATCAGGTTTCCAACTAACAGGGCAGTTGCTACAGAAGATTCTTTGTTTCATTTCAAAGGAACTTGAGAGGATTGAGCTTATTGTCACAATGTGATTTTTTTCTTAAAAAAAAAAAAAAAATCCAAAAACTGCAGTCTGGGGAAAACATTGTTCTATTTTTCCAGAAGAAAAAAAAAATGAAAATACTTCTAAAGTAAGTATAGACTAAGAACACTTTGATTCAGGTACTTAAAAATTACGTATGTCGACACATTAAAGAATAAGAAATTGACGTTACTTTTACCAGATACCAGCAAAAACTAAGTCACACTGGAATTGTTTGTCACACTGTTGCTTTTTTCTCTAGTCATTTAAAGAAAAAGAAAGGGGGCGGGGGGTGTCCTACAACATCAGGTTTGCCTCAGATTATTTTAATAAGGCTGTTTTGTTGGTGGTGTTTTTTTTTTTTTTAAGGTAATGTGAACCAGATATCTAATATTGTTCACCAAAAGATGAACCTATAGTCTTGAGATTATTTTATAGTGTCTTTAAATGCACTAGCATAAGCCATATAAGTTAACTGCTAAAAAAACAAGAGATGTTTTTTGGCCCCTAATCAATACATTTTCAACACCAGAAAGAGGGACAGAACCACTTTCTCTTTTAGAAACACGCAACTGAAGTCTTCCTCTTTTTTAAATGAAGTCAGAGCCTCCCTAAAGGCACAAAAGCTAAATATTTGCAAAAAATCTATACATGAGGAACAATTTCCATAACACATCAATAACAATTATGCTGCAGGAATCTGACCCTGATGAGCATCCGACGATTCAAAACAATTTGTTTTCATAAAATATGAGGCCTGAAGCAGTCCTTAACTTTTTCCATAAATCACTAAATGAAGGATTTTTTTGCTCAGAGTTCACTGCAAGCAGTTAACAATTGTCTACAAACTGCTGTGCTACTTCTGATTTATCAGAAGCATGCCATGGAAGTATTTGGGCAAGGCAGCGCACTTCCAGCACGGGACTTGTTAGGGCACTGTTTCTTCATATTAAAGCTCTGAAGTCAGCTAACCAGGCTGCAAGCAGAAAAAACAGCAAATTTGCAAAGTTCGGTCAATATATGATTCAAGGATGGTTATTCATAGAATTAGGAGTAGGTACTGTAATCTTGATGAAAGACGGACACATATGAAGTGATCTCACCCCAGCTAAGATCTAAAGGGTTTAAAAACTCAACCCATTAGAAGAATTATAGTGAACTACTGACTGTAGGGAAAGGCAGCTCCAAGTGAACTGCTCAGATCAGCTTTTTAACTTCTAAAACACTAGTTCAATTGTATGCAATTATTTTAATGCAATTCAAATTTGGATTCTTGTTTTTAACATCAGAGTTTAAACATTTTGGTATGTTCAAGTGATATTTTCAGTTCAGCACTGATATTGAGAAGATTACTGTTAAAAATTCAATTTTTCAGTGCTCAAACTGACAGCTTGCATGCAAAATATGCTTTTATTAACAACAACATTTCAAACTTCATGATTTCCAAACTGCTCAAATAGTAAGTCTTTTTAGAGAAAAGAATCATAAAACTCAAGTGCTCATCTGACAAAACACCCCTAATGCTGCCACAGGAAATTACCAATCCAAGGATATCCCATAACAAAGGGCTGAGCTGACACAGCAGGAGAAACCCTCTCTTTTGTAATTTTTTTCTCCGCTAACACAAGGCAAACTCCTTAAGCAAAACAAGCCAAGTGGCTTTGTCAATTTAATACTGTTGACAGGAGCACAATAGTTCGTCATAAATTTCATTACATTCACAGCATAAGCCTCCCATCCTGATCTTTGTGTGCCCCACCAATATAATAAAAAAGATTTTAGGTTTACAAGTACGGATTTTTTCCCTGACATTATTGTATAGTAGATTAAATGAAAGAATAAAAAGCAAGAACAGCACTGTACTTAAAACACTAGAGTGCAAAGTAAATTCGTTAGTTCTCTCCAATT
This sequence comes from Ibidorhyncha struthersii, assembly GCA_013398815.1. Classification (NCBI taxonomy): domain Eukaryota; kingdom Metazoa; phylum Chordata; class Aves; order Charadriiformes; family Charadriidae; genus Ibidorhyncha; species Ibidorhyncha struthersii. The sequence continues at coordinate 310,082 of VZSZ01011700.1, forward strand.
TGATACAGTCATTAGAATTTCACTATACTAACATGTGAATCATATGTAACATAAATTCGTTATACTCACAAAACCTGGCCATCAGACTTAATCATTCTTATCAAGAGTAACAATTTCACTCAAGAAAAATAATCTCATGGAAAATCAGCAAGTCAAAACATTGCATACATTTACCAACCACCACAAAACAAAATACATGCTTTAAAAAAAGAAATAAAAAGGAATACAACCTACTTCTTTTCCCAGTAAACGTGGCTAACAAAGGAATAATACAAAAGCTGTAAGATCCCACTACCAGCAATGTCAGTAAGGTAATATCATAGTGGCTTCCTGAGTCAGTCGGTGGTGTTAGTGTAGAATTGATGAAAATAACAGGAGAAAAATTAGTTTCTGTGCAACTGCGGAGTCCTCCTGGTATAGTCATTTAAAAAGGATCAAAGCAAGCTGAAAGCCAAAGAGACTGCAGCCATGTTCAACCTCTCATATTGCTCCTGCTTGCTCTTCGTGAATCGGAGTGGAAAAAATTATAAGCTTCAAGGCAGTGGACAAAACAGATTAAACCAGCTAGCAAATCAGGCTAAATAAGGAGTCATCTGTTTGGATACTTAATCTGAATACACTGCTTTGTTATAAGGCGATGACCCTTTCCTTTGTTACATGAGGGAGTAAAATGAAGAGAGGACAAAGCTGCTTAGGAATTCCAGATACAGTCCTAAACCTGAACAGCAAAAGTCAACATGGCTGTCACAGTAACAGAACCCACCCGACTACACAGGAACATGCACTGCATATTTTATTGCACATACTCTTATTCCTTTGAAGAGTATATTAGGTCTTAGTTTTTTTAATGAAGGCACTACAGGGAAGAGAAAAGAACAAGAGAAAATTTAGTTATATATGTATGTATGCATATGCGCATACATAAACTATGAATGTATGTTAAATCACAGTTCTCTTCTTCAGTCCATTGGAGACAGATTTAAATGACATCTGGCACAAAGGAAAGGCCTTTGCCCTGTCTCCAAGATACAACAAATGCAGTAGTAACAGAATATTTGAATGTACTCATTTGAATATGCACAGCTGGGAATATTGATAGGTCTGACAGTCAGTTGTGTATTACTTCCTTCATATTTTTGCCCCTAAAACTCCTACAACTGCTAGTACAGTACTTTTGTAGAGCTTCAAATCAAAGCTAGTTCTGTTATTTTTCTCCCTAGTTTTAATCAAGACAGATTTGGTTCAGGTTATACATTTACCTTCAAAATTATAGAAGTCTACCCATGCAAAGTTTTCCCTTCTAAAAGCAGTTTCACTTAGCTGCTTTTTTATCTCATCTACACATTTTGTCTTGAAACTCTGAAAGCAGATATAATCTAGCTCAAAAAGAGCATTTAGTATCAAAAACCTGTAACATGCTGTTCCAAGTATTGTGATGGGTAATCCGCTCACACCATTCAGACTTATTTCTTACTACACTATATGTAAACATAAGGAAACTTTTGCTCAAGATGACACACTCGTTTTGTAATGTTTCAGGATGGAAGAGAAGCTGTACCAAAACCTCTACTCAAACCAAAATCTAAGGCTCAAAGCTCCTTCAGGTGGCATGTCTCAAGAAGGAAAGTTGTAAGGTAAGAGGCAGAAAGACCCAGAACTAATAATAAATAGTAAAGTGAGAATTAACACGGGTCTTTGCCAGACAGGACTCCCTTCAAGGGGATTTCTTCAACAAGCAGTTGATGCTGGCTATCAGTTAAAGCGCATAACCCTGACAGATACTTACAATTACTGCTGAAAAGACTTTGCTCACTCTGAGTGCTGCTGATGGACGAGATGCTAGGTGTTCTCTCAAGCCCTGATCTTTTGACTGGCACTTTGGATCTGGCAAGTGATTTACCAGAGCTAGCCCAGGACGCTGGAGAATTTTTTATGGAGGCATGCTTCTCTCTTGGCAGAGATCCTGTACCTATCAATTGCAATTGNTCACTTCTTCTACACATATGCCTACAAGTAAAAAGATTTACCCATTAAAAATACATATAAAAGTCTTGTTCTAGCCCATACTGACATAGTAAAAAACGCTGTAAATGCAGAAAAACAGTTCCAAGGATTTAAAGGATCCCGTTTTACCTGCCTACTGACCTCAGGAACAAGTCAAGAACTTTACAGACTGGACTTCAAGGCAGACATCTGCACGCAGAAGTAGTCTTTCTTGCACTCTCCCACCTCTGCGTACTATGTTTAGCTGTACAGGCAAGCCCATAAAAATATAACCTCCAGGTCAAAGACAATCCAAGAAGGATTCTTTTGTTTCTTCCCACCCCCAAAACAGAAATGCCTCCCTTCCCTGCCATTTGACAGAGCACTCTCAAAGATAATATCCTTTCAAGGACAAACACAGCACAAGAGTACCAAGTTGTGTTGTACTCACCAATATACTGAAAACTGACTGGTTCTGCAAAACTGGTTGAACAGCACTCCCCAGAACCAAGTTTTTAATGGCCAACTGGCACAGACACATTTTTTGCATTAATCACTGTTTTCATTTGAGCTTCTTGAATACAAATGCCCAACAGCTAAGTTCATAAAATAGGAAGAGCACATATAGAGGACAGGTGTGCCATCTGCAGACAGGAGCTTACTCTTGTACTATTAACAAAGCAACTACATTTTCTGCAGGAAAATTTGACCTTCGTTAAATTAAGCTTTTCATTTATTTCTGAAAAGGGTGCACCCAGATTAAAACTACAATGGCCCAAAGGAAGTTATGTACATGCATATTTGTCTCGCCAGCACTGGGTTAACTCCTGTCAGATTTGACAACAAGATCTTTACACAGTCCTCTGAATAACTACAGAAAAGAGGTTTTCACTTTTGTACAAAACCAAAAATAGATATGGAAGACAGACTTACATTTTTTTAAAAAAAATATTTTATTTAATATAACAAAAGCTATTTTACAAGATATCTTAACTTTTGATGTCATTGCCATGTTCAAGTCTTAGACATGGTTGTTCGAAGTTAAATCTGGGACACTAGTCATCTCTTTTCGAGTAAGATAAACTAAGTCTATACTTAAAGGGAATACCCTTATGTTTATTCTTGTCACTATAAACCTCATCTCAATATTGCTTAAGCTATGTAAGACACTGCTGAAATATGACAAAATTAGCTAGTAATTCCACATTATTCAACATCGGTTTTGCTGCAGGATCTCCACTCTTCAATACCAACGACCAAGAAACCATCAATTTGGACTAAACCCAAGAAAGCATAACATTACAGGGATTATATTAATATTTAGGCAAGAAAGACATTTATACCCTATGCCTGCTTTCCAACAGTAGGTGGTGCGACAGGATTAGGTAACTTGTCTCAAAAGATCCTGTTTCAAGTACGCAAAACCAGGAGCAGCACTAGTAAAGGAAGGTATGTCCAAGCTATTTCCCTCAGTTCAGATCAACTCAGTAACAAGAGAAACCCTACACAGAACATATACTAAACATGCACTAGGATTTTAGATAGTACTGGTCACTGAATATAACACACAAGCTACAGCGAGTCACTAAACATGTTTTACATCAGACCTCTTGTCAGAGATGCACTTTTACTATTTGTTTGGCATTACTGTGCAGAACTGTGATCCTTTATACGGCTTTGCTGTAGGCTCATATTAAATCTCTTAGACAAAGTTATCAGTAGTATTTTAGTGGGGTTTTTTTTAAGTTACTGCACTGGACACTTGAATACTCTCTAAAGAGCATCCAACTTTTGTTGTGCTATTAGAACACCATAAACCACAAGCTCACACTTATTAAAAAACACGTCAAACACAGCAGTCCAGATCATGTACCTAAAATAATTTGTGCGTTTGGAGAAAAAAAAAAGTAAAAAAGTTTGACACATCTAAACTTCATACAACAAATCTGACAGCTTTCTAAAACTTTCCATGTTGTTTTCCAAAAGTTTGTTTCATTAATGGATCAAAATACCAGAAAAGTAATTAATCCAGAGCAGTCAGAAATTCCTTTTGTAAATAGCCTCTCAGCAAAACAAGGTGCAAAAAAACAAACAAACAAACAAACAAACCCCACTACCCCCCAAAAAACAAACAAACAAAAAAAAGGGGCTGCTGTAGACACACTGTTAAGTTTGTATGACTTAATAAGTTAAAGCTTTCTATTTCAAAAGGCAGCCGGAAGAACAAATGCAGCTTCTCAGCTGCATTTTATTGTTTAAAGATGAGGGTAGAACGCTTGATTGCTCTTGTTCTGGACTCGTTCTTCCAGTTCAAAAGGTACAGGAATGAAATCCTTCTTTCTTCACAGTGATTTTCTCCCAAGAATGATCAAGGCAAGCATGTGAAAAAGCTTGGTTTCTTCTCATAAAGCATGTTCCCTATATATGATTTTGCAGCCAGCCCAGCTTCTCGGCAGATACTGGAACACAGCAGTGCTCTAAACCAGCTGCAAACTCAAACCCATTCAGCGAGCACAGCAAGCTCTAGGATGCCCAGTTTCAGAAGCACGTCAAACAGATGACCTTTGCTCATTTCTCCGTTCTTCTACTGCTCTGTGCTTTCCTGTAAGGCTTCTATTAAAGTAATTACTCAAGAATTCAAATGGCTTTTTTTTTTTTTTAAAAGCCCAGCTGGAGGGAGAATTTCTTTTAAGTCATGACACAGGATCATTAACCAACTACTCTAGGTGTTACTTCAACTAACAACAATGGTTTTACAAAGTGTTTTGTAAGTATCATTCCCTAAGAAAAAAGTAGTGCAGAATTAAACGCAAAGGTTTTGAAGACAGAAGCAGGAAGGTGTGATATATAAACAAAAGTACTGGAAACAAGCACAAAAGCAGGATATTTAGTGAACCATTATTACAAAAACAACAAGCAATAGCGTCAAAGTAACAGGCTTTCATCAGTTATTTAATCTAGTCACTGAAGTAGAATACTAGAAATATCACATTCCTCTACAGTGAAGTAATAAGTTGGCAATTCTTTAGAAAAAAAGTTTCTATGCAACATTACTTCAAGTATGTTAAAGTATCTCTTGTATTGGAATGGAAATAAGCAAGGAACAAAGCTCATTTGTCAAACTCTGAAGTCAGATTTCATATCCTTACTCAAATAATCATCATCTCCTATGACTCTCATAGGTGGTTATTGTTAAGAATAAATTAAGACTCCCTTTAAATATCACTGGAGCCTAAAAAATTTAAATTGAGAGAATAAACATATGCTAGTAGTGGTGAACTTGGGACTTAGTTGACACCAGGCAGACTATAAAGTTGAATATGTATTCACCAAATTTAAGATTCAACATCCACCGTTTCAAACTGGACCCACATATTTCACATCTGGAGCTAAGCACAGAACAACTGGCATTCACAGAGCTATACAACACCCGAAGATGAATGGTTGGAAGGCTTTCCCAAACAGAAGTTTGGGGCAGACTAAGTGCAAGAGGAGTCTTTGGAAGGATGTTTTTGTTGTTGCTGTTTTTGTTTAACCCTAGGGCTAACAGTAACAGTTGGTTTGGCCCTTCATTGTCTTCTCTTTGATATGTTGAAGTCTGGATTTTTGTCTTATGCTTTTCTAATTTTTCCTCCAAGTTCAAAAATCCAGAGGGCTCCATTTCAGAACTCCTAAACTTCTTAGCTTTTAAAAAAATAATTTTAAGTATGATGAAAAAAAACCAACCAGTCTAAGCCTACAGTACAAAGTCTTCATAAAGCAAGGGGAGTAAGTCTTCAAGAAAACATGCTATTTTTTGGCAGCTGTTGAAAGGAGCAAGTAAATCACAGAAAGACAAACTAGACTTTGGTATTGTTTCCAGCAGATAGATCTTAACATAGTTGTAAGAGAGTTTATAGTTCTTATTTTGAGCACTGTAAAGCAGTAGCAATAATAAGAGATTTCTGATGGCTGCAAGCTCCCCAGGTTGCCTGATCAGCCATTCAGCAATATCAGTTATACTTTATCACACTATACATATATCAGTATTCCTTCGAGGAATAAGAGTGGTTACAGCACATTTCATAATTTTACCAAAGATCTACAGATAATCTCTTTGTAGTTATCTCTCCCACTTAAAGTCTCAAATTACTACCAAAATTACCAAGAAAAAGCAGGACACATTATGTTGCTTTTAATGCCTAAACCACTAAACATAAACACAGATGAAGACAGAGAATGTTAAGTTACTACTGAGTCTTGAAATATTTACATGAGAGAAATTTATTTGTTTAGGGGATAACAGCTAATCAGAGAACAGTTTACACATTAAGGCAAGACCCTATTCCCCATCTGATGCAGACCTCCGCAGTATTGTTCCCATTCACCTACAATCCTTCGGAAAGTGCTCCTCTTTGGCACAGATATCAGGGAACCAGCAGCAAGTTAGTACCTAAAACATAACCGCACTGCCGGCAGCCACGCGGGTAAGTATTCATGCGTTCCTCCTCCCACAGCTCAATATTCTCAGACTAGAACTGGAAAACTGATCTTCATTGCTATAAGGCATTATATTAGAAGTTAACAGCCACCAAACCAACCCTTTTCATTCTCTCAAACACTCCCACTCTCAGAAGAGCTATTGGGGTGTTTTCAGTTAAAAGGGAGAAAATAAGATTCATGTATGTCTGCTGTTAAATTTCACTTTTTTCCCTTCCCATTTGGCCCAGTCATGGAATTTGGCAGACTTCCCCCCTCAGTTAAACCCTTCCATGATCAGAGAGACTCCTCCCTTCTCAGTCTTCCCTCAGGCTCAACTCCTTGCCCATGATCTCTCCAGCACCTAGAAACAGCCCTCCTCCTCTCTGGCCTCAAGTCCAAACTCAAGTCTGCTCTCCCACCTCCAGTACCACTGGCCATCATGCTGTCCGCCAGACTTACTCAATTTCATTTTTTTTCCATTTGTAGGTTGAATGAGAGTGGCCCCACAAGAGATCATGTCTGCACGGTCACACTGTCATCTCCTACAAGCCCAGGCAGAGCCAGTCTCCGGATGTCTGGTAGGTTTACACCAGCTTCCCAGGGCAGCTGCACAGCAGTGGCAAAGCTTGCCCACTCCAGCTTTGCCAGGAGACTGCTGTGAGCTGTTTGCATCCTGACTTAAACAAACAAACCTCAAACAGTAGCTTTAACACAGCTATTGGAAAGTTCTGTCAGTTTAGGAGTAGTGTGCACAAGAAGTCAAATGAATCATAGAATTGTCTAGGTTGGAAAGGACCTTTATGATTATCAGGTCCAACCATCAACCTAACACTGCCAAACCCACCACTAACTATGTCCCTAAGCACCATGTCTACCTGTCTTTTAAATACCTCCAGGGATGGCGACTCAACCACTTCCCTGGGCAGCCTGTTCTAATGCTGGACAACCATTTTGGTGAAGAAACTTTGCCTAATCAAATGCACCCTCAGTAAGTTCGCAGATAACACTAAGCTAGGCGGGCGTGTTGATCTGCTTGAGGGTAGGATGGCTCTACAGAGGGATCTGGACAGGCTGGACCAGTGGGCTGAGGCCAACAGGATGAGGTTCAACAATGCCAAGGGTCGGGTGCTGCACTTGGGTCACAACACCCCCATGCAGCGCTACAGGCTTGGGGCAGAGTGGCTCGATGGCTGCCCAGCAGAGAAGGACCTGGGGGTGTTGGTTGACGGCCAGCTGCATATGAGCCAGCAGTGTGCTCAGGTGGCCAAAAAGGCCAACGGCATCCTGGCCTATATCAGGAATAGTGTGGTGAGAAGGACTCGGGAAGGGATCGTCCCCCTGTACTTGGCACTGGGGAGACCCCACCTCAAGTACTGTGTTCAGTTCTGGGTTCCTCACTACAAGAAAAACATTGAGGTGCTGGAGTGTGTCCAGAGAAGGCAACAAAACTGGTGAGGGGTCTGGGGGACAACTCTTATGCGTAGAGGCTGAGGGAACTGGGGCTGTTTAGCCTGGAGAAGAGGANTGGCTGCCCAGCAGAGAAGGACCTGGGGGTGTTGGTTGACGGCCAGCTGCATATGAGCCAGCAGTGTGCTCAGGTGGCCAAAAAGGCCAACGGCATCCTGGCCTATATCAGGAATAGTGTGGTGNTCATCCCTGGAGGTGTTTAGAAAAAGGGGTAGACGTGGTACTTTGGGGATATGGTTTAGAAGTGGTTTTGTCAGGTTAGGTTAATGGTTGGACTTGATGATCTTAAAGGCCCCTTCCAACCTCAACAATTCTGTGATTCTAATATCCATCCTAAACCTGCCCTGGTGTAATTTGAGGCCATTTCCTCTTGTCCTATAGCCTGTTACTAGCAAGAGGTGACTGACGCCCACCTCACTACAACCTCCTTTCACGTAGTTGTAAAGAATGATAAGGTCTCCCCTCAGCCTCCTCTTCTCCAGGCTAAGCAACCCCAGTTCCCTCAGCTTCTCCTCATAAGACTTGTGCTCCAGGCCCCTCACCAGTTTTGTTGTCCTTCTCTGGACACACTCCAGCACCTCAATGTCTTTCTCGTAGCGAGAGGCCCAAAACTGAACACAGTACTTGAGGTGGGGCCTCACCAGTGTGTGCTACAAAGAAAGCCAAGGCAAAAGAAAACCACCAACCACATCCAATTATGGTTTTTGTTATGGTCCAGCTCTTCATACCACACACATCTTCATGTTATACACTGAGAATTTTTTCATAGAATGGTTTGGGTTGGAAGGGGCCTTAAAGATCACCTAGCTCCAAACCCCTGCCATGGGCAGGGACACCTTCCCCTAGACCACGTTGCTCAAAGCCTCATACAATCTGGCCTTGAACACCTCCAGGGATGGGGCAATGATAGTTTGCAGCTTTTATACCTATGTTAACTATAAAGACATTAAGTTTTCTGTTGCAGGAGTTCATACATTCCTTGAATGAAGGAGGAACCGCACTGTAGCACAACATAAATATATTTTCCTTCAAGAAGACAAGTATTCCTATTTCCCTCCTCCTTTATTTACACACCAGGAGAATTCAGAACTAACCAGTACAGGTGAAGGGTTATTTGAAGACACACCAGCATGTCCTTGCAAGTCAATGACTAGGTACCAAGAAATTTCCCTGCAGGGAACTGGTGTACACCTCACTCCTAAAGAATATTCTTATACACGCATCCACGTTTCTGACAATATTGATAGGTGGACTGCTAGTATCAACCCCTGCAAGTACAATCACGTTTCTTGCAACAAGTATAACAGATTAAACCTCTGATGTGGCTAGCCACAAGTCACCTGTAAAAAGTCTGGGAACATACATGTAGATATGATTCCTAAAGTATGGTCACTGATGGCACCAGAAACAAACCTGACAGGATAAAATGCTCCCGTCTGGAAGCTGGAAGTCAGAGTACTGGAAATACCACAAACTTTGGAACGAAGATCATTTAAGTTCATCTTCAAACGTTACCATGCCCCCTGCTTCTCCCCTACCCCAAAAATCTGAGGACCACACCTAAGGCTACAAAACCAGACATAAATCAATCAACTTGCTTTGAAATCATTCATTGTAACAGATCTCATATTACCTCACAAACAAAAAGCCTTCTGCTTTTACTAGTTTCTCATGGTCCGTTTGACTATAAAACTAAATAGGAAATAATTTATTCCAAATGGGTGTTTTTATGCTGAACCCTATGGAAGGCTTGCAAAACATGAGTAGTATCTATCCCATGGCGAGAGCTCCTTGTTAATGAAGTGTAACAGAAGAAACAGGTCAAAGTTCAAACAAGTTTTTCTGTTAGCATATGTAACCAAAACTAAAACCAAATTGATCATGATGAATTCAGACTGCATAATTTTACAGCTCCTTTTGACTTCAAAATGTGAATTGACCATTCTGTACCTGAATGACCAACAGCTGGGGGAAAGGCTTAGAGGTCCATGCTTGGCACAAGGATATACACACTGCTCTGGGCAGCCTCCAGCCAGCCGTTCCTGCTGAGGGTGGCCAGGAAGCAAGGGCAAAGTGGAGTTGAAACACTACTACAGAAGTCCAGCTCCAGCAATGAGAGATTTTAAGAGGCAGAAGTGATGACTTGCAATGTTCTTCCTAAGCCCTCACAACTAATGCTGCTTCCCGAGCTCCCACAAAGTGATCAGCACGATGGAAGTCCTTTCAGATATATTAGGTATGTTACTCCTTACTTTATACTGCAGACTAAAAGAGAACTGGTTATGAGAAACAGTCGCTCTGCAGTGGAGCTCTCTGGGAGAAGATGACCAAAGAGGAATGGCAGACAAGCTTTATGTCATACTACAGACATCCTTTATGCCCCATGGAGACCCGGTGTATGGGTTTTCTCCTTCCAACAGGTCTGAAGGTGAATATGGAAGTTTTAAGTTCACTTTTAACACAGACTTTAATTAGTGGAAAGAAGCACTAGGCATGTACTAAAGAAAGGAAAAAGGGAACCAGGTAACCTGGACTCAGGGACAAATATTACAAGGACAACTAGTGCTGTTGGATAAGTTAGTGTATAAAGAACCTGCTTTTAGGATCCATGAAAACAGCTGGCTGTTCTGCAAAAGAAAAAAAGCCAAAAAGCATAAAAAACTGGTTGAAACCAAATTTTAAGGCTTATTTATAGACTCTGGTGTATTTCAGATTTGTTCACAAGAAAGTATATGGATATCCTTACAAGTAACTCTTCAGTCCAGCATTTCCTGACTGTTTCAGGCCAGAAAACCTGGAAGTTATGTTTGCCTGTTAAAATATTTTGTTTCCTCTTGGCAGCAGGTCAATCCAACTTTAGAGAGTCACATGCCAGATAGCAGGAATGATACAAGCTGAAAAGTGATTTGCAATAACTATGTTTGGTTTAGCTCCTGGTTCAGTGTTAGAACATAGACTCAAGATTGTGGGAATGCTTACTGAAACTAAATTGTTCTGGTTCTGCTTCACTAGTATTGTGAAAGGCTATACCAAAAAGTCCTGAATTATCAAGTTTGTATGCATCTCCAGCTGTATGAAAACCCATTGAAACCAAATGGTTTCAATTTTCCATCTGAAAAGCCTTTCTTTGTGCAATAAATAGCAACAACACTCAATAATGAACACAGTCTTAATCTGTTACAGCCTCTTCTGGTTTTAACTTTGGAAGCTTCTCTGAATTAGACATTTAGGTGCAAGATCAAGCCAGAAGGCAACAGAAGGAATTCAGCAGTTATGAACTAACAAGCAAATCAGTATTTCAAAGTATCACTGAACCTTTTGTAGTCTAATGCAACTTAAACATACCTCCTATAGCATATGGGGAATTACTTTTCCCGTGCTTCAGTTAGTTGCACAACACCCGAAAATTCCTTCAGTATGATCAACTTTTCATAAGGAAAAGCTCTCACTTGTCCAAAATCTTCTTCAAGGAAACACAGAATTCAGACTGTTGAGCTTCTCTCTACCCAAGTTTTCATTATACTAGTTAAACAGTATGAAAATACCAGCAAGCAAGAGAGGGAATACCACTGGACTAGACTCAGGGAAAAGATACATAAAACACAGAGCTTTACTTGCTTATCAGTGGCTTAAATCAAAGACAAAATGGTACCTAAAATGTCAGAAATAACTGTCAGACAGTTAAAGACATTTTGGTTACAAAGATGATTTATGTGGTTTACATTAATTTCTGGAAGTCTTTAACAGTAAGTGGAGAAATAATATTTTTGATGCTTTAATATCCCCAAATAGTTTCAGTTATGTGTAAGGCTTGACAGACCTGTCATAGCTAAGACACCACCAACAACGTGAAGTTTCATAGTGGGAAATAATTGAAAGCAGTGGTATTATTTTAAGCAGAAGTGTAGGTGAAGTATTAGCATATCAGAAATCTTAACTTGCAGGCAAAGCTCCATTCCTTTACATACTTATAGGTAGGCTGTAGTCAGCACTAGGAGGAAAAAAAAAAAAAACCCCACAGCACTGGTGGGCATCTACATTTTTAGATCCAAAGTAAACCATTTATAGCCCTATTTTACACTGTTCAAACACAAATCAAACAATTTCCTGCAGCTCAAACTGCCACAGTGTTTCCATCCAACTGCACGGTTGGTAGCGTGCGGTTTCTGGGGCAGGCTGACAGTAGAAGAACTTGGAGTGATGTTTCATGGGACCACCAAATTTTCCTTGGCTTCTCCAGACCCCTTCCACCCCTCCTTTCAAATGAGAGAAAGGCATGACTCTTCCCAAACCATAATACCTCAACTATTAGCAGGCTATTACTCCTCCACAGTGGTTATGTGCAGCCAATTAGAGGGCTGCATGCATTTGCTAGGAACGAACACAATAGTTGCTTTCATTTCTGGACTGGTTCAAAGTCCAGATTACAAAATTACACACGCCTTCCAGTAAGAACCAGGTAATTCAAACGCTTTATTCTGTGTCTTGAATTCTAATAAATATTTTCACTAATAGCAAACTAACAGAGCAAAAGGCATGCTGCCTGACATCCAGTACTACAGAAACCTACGCACACCACCATGGAAAAATTAACTGTAGAGAATTAAGACTTTTGTTCAAGAAGGAGTATGTGATCACAGGTGATTGTGTCTTATGGAGAAATGGAGACAAACAGCTACAGAAATAGTTTTGAGGCATCTAGCTTGCAACTGTGACCCGATTTCTAGATTTGCTTCAGAAACTGGGGTTTGCCATTTTACAAACCACTTCATTACAATGGGCTCACCTTTTAGAGAACCAATTTCTAACTCAGCAAAAACTCCAAGTTCCAGCCAAGATACACCAATACTGGTGAACAGCAGTTAGCAACCATTTTGAAATAAATAGAAAAAAATGTTTCTAGCTTAATGTGCTCTGCAAATAACCTCACAAAAATATAATGCTAGAAATATGAGTTTTCCTCTCCTCCTGCTGTCTTCTGATCCAGAGGGGATCAGGGAATTTCCTTAGAAGACATGCTTCCAGTTGGGTTAGTGCATTACCACTGAAAACCTATGGTTTACAAGCAAAAAAAAAAAAACCCACAAAAAAAACCAAAATTTCAACTCTTACTAAGCTACAAGGACCTTATAATTGGTGTTTTATCCAGGGCCTTTTTTCTTTTATTTCTGGGTTGTTGGGGAGTTTCCTGCTTCCCACTCAAAAATCACAGTGCACGATACAATTCACTGCTCACAAGCTCTTGATTAGTCTGGGAATAATATGTATACAAATACATTTTGGACAGACAGACTGCTTCTCTCCCTCAACACACAGGTGAGATGACACACAGCTATACCATCACTTCTCCTGTTCAGAGTATTTAATGGAGTCATTACGCTGATTTATGTGCCTGCCCAATGATCCAAATACAGCCAGCAACTGGCTAAGGATTAGCTGCATTTGTGTTAGTACCTCAGGAAACAACAAGGTGGTTCGGATTTGGACATTTTTAAGACTTGGCTTGACAAATGCCTGAACAACCTAGTCTGAATTCAGTGCTGACAGGCAAGAGTGACCTCCAGAAGTCCTTTCCATCCTAGATTTAGCTCATCTGTCTGTAGTCTGGAGAAATCCTGACAGCAAACAACTGTACAGCTACAGAGTTATTTATCTGCGCTGCTGGAATTACGTGAAGGCACACATTAAATACCGAAGTGTTAAAATGACTTAACTGGAAGAAATAGTTATTCCTTACAGGAAGGCTTTAGCTAAAACAGGTAACTGGATTCAATTTACAAGCTGCCACTTGGCCACACTAAGCGTATGTACAGTTTTACTTCAAAAACTTTAAAAACAGATGGGGTAAGCAGCAGTGAACAAGGTTTTACCTGAAAGGTGTGGTCACATAATACTTGGTATTCCTACCAAAGCCCTGCTGTAACTCCTACCTTTCCCCATCCTTCCCATCCTTGCTTCTCCCACCCTGTACTCCCATCCTCCAATTTGCATCAGTACTATGTTTACCAGGGAGTAAGGAACCATGTTTAAGAATTCCCTTGGCATGGCTTGGGGAAGTTAACCTGATATAGTTTAATGCATCAAATCCTACTTTGTAGCACCAAAACATCGCATAAGCAAAACAAAGGGTAAGAAGGGCCAGGAACGGTGGGCATTGGCAGGGGGGATGGGGAGAGGGCATTAAAGTTCCAGTCTCATCAGATCATAGCACAAGTTTGAAACATCGAGCTGCTGCTTCATGCTTTTACCTTAAGCAGCCTTCTATCAATAGGAAAAAATGAAAGGTATTCTACTGACTATTGTAATTTCAACATTCAATGAGTTAAGGAACAACAGCTTTACCTAAACAAACTTGGGGAGTAAAGGTTTTTATTTTCAATAGCAAATGAATTCTGCTTCTGAAAGTGTATCTGATTTTTTTTTTTTTAATGAAGGGAAGAAGTCAGTCCTATAACCCAGCCATATTTACATTTATTTCTAGTGATGGCATCAAATCTGCTCTGGATTAATTATCTAAGGGACAAATATAAATCTACATCGATATGCATCTCAGTTCTTGTAAGACCATAATTACAGATAGGAAAGCTCTAAATTGGTATTTAGAGAGGTGATGAGTCTTCCAAGAAATTGGTGGCTTACAGGTAGGTACCTAGTTCACTGAGCAAGTCCCTCACATTAGCAAGGATCAAGTCAGAGAATAGCCTATATCCACTTTCTTTAAGGGACTCATCCCATAAAGGACTACAGATGCAGATTTTATCACGCTTCACCACCTGTATATAATTAAGAGGAATATTTTGGACTGTTTTATCATCTTAGATTGAGTGGGTTAAAAAAAGAACAGGTTTTACTGGGTATAGCTGGGTGTGCACACTTTCCAAATTACAGTGTAGCCATTTATAGCCAGGTTACCTTTGCAATTAGCTATATTGCCACACTTGGTTAAAATAGCATAAACTGCAAGACCATTTCTGGATTTCTACAGTACAGTTACAGAATGCAGTTTCCAATCACCAAATTTGAACAGCAGCCTACAGACTAGTTTTGAGATCCTTGCCTCCCCCCTGCCTTGGTATTAATCAATCTGATCTTAATTAGCAGTTCAAGCAGTAGTCTCTTTCAATTATGTTCCCCCCTTTCTAGAAACTACAGAGCTGTACCAAAATCAGGTTGAACAAAATATGCTATGTCCTGAAATAAGGGCTCATTCCCATTGGGATAGCACATAGTTGCTTATCGTAAATGCTTTGTACTCAAGCTCTGTATTTTCTCCTCTTCACTTTTACATCCTTCAAGTAATTTTAGTTGTAATTCCACAAAGTACTGTTATATAACCATACTATAATCATATTTGAATATTGCTTCTTCTAACAGCCCTACACCTTCCTAAACACATTCCTCATGAGATAAGATTTTACAATGATGGGGTGCAACCTGCCTTTTTGTGTCCCCCCCCCCATATTAGCAATTTGTGATTTAAATAGAATCATATTTAGCACCAAAAATAC
The DNA here is from genome assembly GCA_013398815.1 of Ibidorhyncha struthersii. NCBI lineage: Eukaryota > Metazoa > Chordata > Aves > Charadriiformes > Charadriidae > Ibidorhyncha > Ibidorhyncha struthersii. The sequence continues at coordinate 325,501 of VZSZ01011700.1, forward strand.
ATCCCTGTACCATTCTAAAAGTTCTGTCAGAAAGTACATTAAATATAATATCTTAAGAAATAGTTAAGTGGTAGTATTCTAGTGAAAAATTCTCTTACCAGAGCTTGATGACAGAACAGCCCCTTTATGAGAAGATGCTTTAATTGTGCTGACAGTTTTATTTTCACACCCTTTCTTCAAGGGCACCACAGACGGCACCATTTTAACCTTGGGAGCTGATACACTTTGTAGTACGATTGGGTCTTTCTTCAGTATGTTTTTCCCTTGTGTCATCCCATCTTTCACAGAAGGCATCTGTTTTTAAAAAAAAAAAAAAACAAACAACCAACCAAAAACAATAAACAAAATCCAAACACAAAAACACTCACCAAAAAAACCCCGAAAACCCCACACACAACCACTGTGAGAAGCCCGGCATCTGTAATGAAATACTGACCATGCAGGTAGGGGATATGCTTAGCTGCTGGCTGTCACATTGTCCCCATCTCCAGTTCAGAACCTCAAGAATCACCTCCTGGAATGGCCCTCAGCAACACAATACTATTAGTTTGAAGCTAATCACTGGTAATGACAAACACACTAAAGAGGTTACAGGGGTCATTTTACATCAGAGTTTCTTCCTCTTCCTCCCCAAACTCTAATTAAGCCATTCAATTACATGACTGCACCTAATCAAGATGAATTCTTTACCAGCTCTTCCAATAGGTTTCCTGGTCTAGGTCTTAAGTTACAAGACACAAACAGGTTAAAATCTTTCACATTCAGGTGCCATAGATAAAACAAGTTCAGAAGCGGACCCACAGGTCCCACAGGACAACAGGTTTTAAATAACTGGTTTATACGTAGCATTCATCTCTCTTTTAGAGAATTCTTGCTCCGGTTTATATAGGCACTAATTCATGACCACTTATGCTGTAAGGTTAAGGCTATAAAGGTAAACTCATAAGAACACACGGCTCTTCATATGCTTTTCTGTGACTCAAGCCAATATGCAGCTATTTGGTCATATTAACGTACTTTCTACTTTTGACTCCAATCCTCATCTTCATTTTCAGAAGTTAATCTCCGCTTTTCCAAAGACCACTTATTAAATTTAGTCCAGCTTATTGGTCTACTGCACATTTTATAGAATTGCTCTGTGGATTTCCCAGTTATCAGCAGAACAATTAATATCACAAAGGTTTCTACCTTGGTGACAGGGTGAATTAAAAGGATTGTCTCCAACCCTCAGCACCAGAAGTGAAGCAGAATCCAAGCTCTGAAAGACTTTAGAATTAAGATAGACCATCCTTTGCTTTCATGTTTATTTAGGTCAAGTTAAATTATTTATTATAATATTTATTAATTTATTCTGTAATGTTTCAAAAATGGACAGCTGCTTCTGTTTTACCTGAAGTAGCTTTCCCCACTTACTGAGCTTCACTGGAAGCTCTCTTGAAAATCAGTAGAGCCTGACAAAAATTCAGACAACACTAGTTTTATCGATAACAGCTGCTGCCTTCATTTCACTGATTTAATAAACTGTTGAACCCGCTAACAAACAACAGTAGGGACTCCACAGAGCATCAAGACCCCAACCCTACATACATCCCTACCATGCCTTCTGAGATCTTGGTGAACCCAAGCTTGAAGCTCTTCTCTTCTTTCCCACCATTCCTGTTCTTTTAACTTCCTTTCAAAGTATTTGAAAGCAGCACGTTTCTCCTGACAGGCAGCTGACTCGTCCGAAAATAATTCCCAACCAACCAGTGCACGCATACCTCCCGGCCAGGAAGTTTGCACCTTCCAGCTGGCTGACTGCCCAAAACCAGGTACATGCCCTCTGCATGAGAAATATTTCCTGGCTACTCTTCACTACTCTAATGAGTCCCGGTTCCACTTCAAATAAATGAACTCCCAAATTATTCAAAGTAGACAGTTAAATTCAGATGTTAAAAATAAAATGCTTGACCAACTTTTTGGGTTTGGGGTTTGTGTGACTTAATACTGTTAATATATGCACAACATTACACTTGAAACTTACTTACAGAAATATAGTGCTAAAGCACATTTTGAAAGCAAGAAATACGGAAAGCAGGAATTTATCTCTAATGTCTATTTAAAGTTACAGCACCACTAGAATTATCTTGATAAAAGTGCATATTAAAAGCTATATTTAGAAAAACCTCACCAAGTTATGCTATGCAATTTTACCAGCTTGACTAAATTAAGGCTTGTTTGCTTTTATTAGAAATCTTACCAACTGCGTTGTCTTAGAAAGACTTCCCCCCCTCCCCGCAAAAAAAAACACCTTACACCACAGTGTAAATGAAGGCTGAACACACTAAATGAGGCCAGGTGCAACCAGTTTGTAAAACAGTATTTCTTTGCTCCCTTTATTAGGGAGAGACTTAACATCAGAAATCAACACCACAGTTAACATTTGTAGACCCAAAACCCATTCCACCATTTCCATTCAGCACTGTGATGCAGAATTCCCTTTTTCCAAATGTACAAAACATAATTAAGTATGTAAAGAAAAAAGCTTACCAAAGCAACAGAGTGCAGGTCCAACACTTCCTTTGCCGCATCTTTTAACAAGGCTGCTTCCAGAAGGATTCCCATGTCATTGCTTTCCTCTTTCTCACCTCCGGTTGGGTAGATGTTTTGAGCACAGGGCTGCATTAAAGAGTCTGAACTTTCCATTTTATCGTTCAGCATCTCTTTCGAGTTCTCCGCACACGTTGGAAGTGCAGCAGAAACCGAAGAGCATGCCGAATGGGTCGAGCTTGCTTTGCCAACGTCTTCCGGATTCTGCTTTAACACAGGTGTCTTTGAAGCCTTGTGGGAAGTGTTCCTGGGATGTGTTGTGGCATGTACGACTTGGCTAGTGAAGAGGTGTTTGTTAAGATGTAGCTTATGGGGCTTATTAGCAGGCAATTCAGCTTTAGTGTCTTTAGCTAGATCTATTTTCTTTTTCAGCACTTTTATAGAGGGGGACAATTGCCTTGGGGAAGCAACCAGCGAAGATGGGGAGGCAGCTGATAGTTGGGGAGACTGTTTTGATCCTGCACTGTCTCTTGACTGTAGCACAGGCCTAGACATAACCTTTGGCTTAACGTTTTTGAAATTAGGTTTGGGAAAACTAACAATCTCGGATTTCTTTGCTTTGGTTATTGTTGACACAACAGGAGACCTGCCCACTGGTTTTCCTGCAGTTTGACCTGAACTAGCTTTAAGCAAAGGCCTTCTATCGTGCCCACCTACAAACACCTTGTTTGGTCTTGGTTTAGGAGACTCGTCTCCAAGTTCTACCGAAGCTGGAACAGAAAAAGTTGTATTTTTTGATCGCTCTTTAGGGGTTGAAGTACATAGAGCAGAATTGATTTCATCAGCCATAGGACTGAAGACCACAAAAGTTGCTTCGCACTTCAGGTCAGGCATAACAGTCCTCTTTAATTTTGGTACACTGCGAGATATGAAAGTGGTGTCGTGCATATCCTGAAGAGCAGCACTTCCAGAGGTGCTTTGTTCTTTGGTTAAGGGTTCACTGGTTTTCTCTGTTACTTGCTCTTCATCCATTTTATCTACTGGGAGAAGGTGCACATTATTTACAGAACTACCCATGCATGTTTCAGCATTGGAATTCCCGGTTTCATGATGGTCAGGGGCATCCTGCAAAGATTTCACTTGGTCGTCTTCATTAATATTAATACATGGTGATAATGCATCCTGCCTATTAGGATCTATACATCCAGCAGCCAGTGCTACAGACTGCGCTTCTGTTTCCTGTGATTCTTTATCAGTCTTGTTAGTGTTTTTTAGATAGTGTTCGACACCTGCAGAGGCAGGACAATATACTTCAAGTTCAGAATAGGCATCTGAGCTTTCCGAAACCACTATCGTAGAAGAGAAATTAGGTGTTCTTTCTGAGCTGGTTCTATCAAATTTCTCTCTTGTACATACTTCAGAGATTAGCATTTCCCTCAGATGCATGTCATCATTTTGATCAGTTCCCAGAGTTTCACTGATAACATTAGTAACATCCAACGTGCTCAGGTGGCATTTTGCCCTCTCCTTTATTGAGGACTGTATGTTCTGCTCTGAAGCAGGAAGAGGTAATACACACTTAGCATCAGTCTGACTGTAAGGCACCGATTGTTTCATACTCTGATTTTGCATATTTGCTGTAGCAACGTTACCTTTCAGTAAGCTTGTTGCTTCTTCCAGGTCACAGTTCAAAGGATACACACAATTCTGTTCAGTCACAGAAGACTTACATGCAGTATCTCCATCTCCCAGCTGAGCTACTGTGCAGTTGTATTTACCAGGTGCCCTCTGCAGATGAAGTACTTCAACACACTGCGGTTTTAAAAGAATACTTCTAAAGTCACTCTTATTTTCAAGAACGGTATCATCTTCATGCTCAGTCACTGTATTTTGGTCAGTTGAATTACCGTGTATCTTGGTGGTACAATTCTTTGAGGAAGGTGTAGCTCTGTCACATGTGTAGTTATTTCCATTTTCATCCCTTATAAGTAAGGAAGACTTCAAGCCATTCTTTGCTGACTTTTCAACATCCATTTTGAAGGCTAAGTTTTAAGCCATTTTTATTTTATATTTATTTAAAATCCCAGAGAATTCAGATTCTTCTGAACTTTGCAGAAAAAAAACAAACAAAACCAGCTTCTCCCTGCAACGTGTCAAATGTCCTGAAAGATATTTAAAAAGTAGGTCTTTGTTTTCATGTTTCCCAAGAGGATTCAAGAGTTCTGGAATTAGAAAGAAATTAAAAATGGTTAGCCAAATCAGAATTTTAAGACATTCTTAACCTGTTAGTCTTTGAATGAAGCGCAGCCATTTTGACCAACTTCCTTAAGGAAATTAGGTTTTTGCAATGATGCATGTTTACCTTCACAAGCCACTTCAACTTCCCTGAAGGTTAAGTGACTTTTGAGCCCTTTGGTCAGCTGCAATCAAGCATGATTTGGGGGTTGCATTCTAAGATACTTGGTTTGCTTGGCTTCCACGCGAGCAAAGGAACAACCCAAAAGATTTGGCTCCTCAACAGGAAAAAGGTATCTGAGGGACTACATGACAGAACAAACCATCATTTTTCTTTCTTCCAATAGCAGGTAACCCACCATAAGGGCATGGTTCCTCACACGGCATGCAGTCAAGCTACGAAGTTTCTTACTGCACAGTACTTGAAAGCCAAAAGCTTACATAGGCTCAAACACAAGTGGGTAAAAGCCATATAAGAAAAACCTGCCCAAAACTGAATACCAAACTGATTCAAGAAGTTCTCAGTCACCAGCTGCAAGCAGCTAGGAAAACTCTAGGGGAAGAATCACTACATACATACTCATCCTGTTCTTATACACTTCACTCAGCATTTGGCCCTGGTTACTGCTGGAGATGGGACACAGTGTTAGATGGATCTTCAGTGTGACCATGTCTGGTCACAAGTATGTTCTTATGTACAAGTTTGCATGAGGAAATTGAGAGATCTAAATTACAATAATGATGAAATGCTGCTGTATAAGCTCAGGTCTCGAACAGACACCAGAGCAGCAACATAGGAGCAACACTAAGTATCCCAGTGAAGAAAAACTTTGGTGCTCATCCCTTGATGCACATAGCAAAGAGCAGTAACAACCCCAGATGTCAGTTTTTCCTCTGCATCAAAGGCCTTTTTCCTGCCTTTTGAGGAAGCAATGTACAGCAGAGGCAGCTGAAAATCTTCAAAGAGTTGTCTTCAGACATCTGAGCTGAAATAAAGAGAAGATGGGAGGTCCACAGAAGTTCTGGGGTTACACCAGTACACTACCCCAGTGCTGCTGGGGTAGCCAACAGGCACATGGGACCCCTTCAGAGTCACTGGAGAGCAACTCCATACATAGCAACAGCCTCCATCTTCCATAAGGAAGACACAAGATTAGCCAAGTGGGGAAACAACTCCAGTGTCCTCTCCAGCAGAGCAGAGCCAAGCCACATATCCTCAACCCAAAACTCTACAGAAGCAGAAAGAGGGGGGGCAGAACAAACAACAAATCCCCCAAAAACTAAAGAGCAGCCCTTGGAATGTATAAGGACAAGTTCCCAGCAGTCATTAAGACTGCACCGGGGCACCAAAACCACAAGGACACGAATGAGAGATGAGATTCTGAACTGCTCAAAGCAGCTGGATGACCTCCATAGCATGACTCCATAGGAAAGGCTCCTAGTACCAGTAACCAGACCAGAGGCAGGAAGAACTTCAGATTTGTAAGATATGGTTACAGTGGGGTGGGGGATCTGGTAGGAAGAAGGGTCACTTTCAGAGCAATAAAGGAGGGACAGAGTTCAGTGGATCCAACAAGAGGACTGGGCTGAAGATTAGTTCATTGACAGAGGTCAGCTTCCCAACTGAAGAACAGGGAAACTGGACAGGTGTTGAACACCATCACACATCTGGAGTGATAGATGCCACTCTCCAGTCAAAGAGCAGGAAGGAGGACGACACTTGCCATCAAAAATGATGAGCAAACAGGTCAGTGGTGTTTAACTAAAACGCAGACACCAGAGCATGGTATCCTCAAATGAAGATACTGACATGACATATTTGAAATTTGGTGGGCAGAAAGCAGCAGGACATGAATATCAGGATTAAGTATATAGGATGGACAAACTAACGCGCACTAATATGAGAATTATATTGAATTCTGAAATTATTTGACAGTGAATTAACCACAATGAGTAGTGAAGTCCCCACAGATTAAAAATCCAGAGCTAACAGAAAAACAGAGAATACTTGATCTGCACCATCAACCGCCTCAGCTAAGATAACAATACTGGTTGCAATATGCTGAGACAGGTCAAGGAGGCTACAAGATCAGAAAACATAATAATAATGGGAGATTTCTGATATCGCAATGTTGATTAGGCACATTGAAGAATAAACCCCTGATCATATTTTTGTACAGGAATCAATGACTGCTTTGAGAAACGAGTTTCCCATAACAAGAGAAGGAACTCTGGATTTGTTCTCTAACAAACAAATTTACATCCTCACAGATACCACATAAGCCATTTTGGAAACTACATCAGGGCAAAGAAAACAACTCTTATCAACGAATACTTTGGAAAGTGTAAAATAGCCACCACACTAAGCAGTGAAAAGTAAGTTACTAAAAGCAAGAATGCATCATTCAAAAAGCTGATATTTTTCCCCTCAAACCTTATTTTCTTCAGCTGGAAACATAGCTTGAGTAACTATATTGAAAATAAATAATTTTTCATACCAATTAAAAGTATAAAGCTTTCCAAACAGGCTGTAGGGCCTGTAACCAGTTCTGAGTACAAAGCAGCACTCAAAGACTGTTCTAGAACTGCAGGAATTTGCATGCTTACTATAAACCAAAACAACAAGTGGCCTCTGGCCCACTACCTTGTGTTTACATGGGACCTTAAACATCTGTCTCGGACTGAGAGTAAAAAGACCACGGAAAAAGGAAACAACAAGCTACCAAGATCAGACAGCACCTTCCTCTGTTCCCCCTTCCTGCCCCAAGAGGAAATACATTGACTAGCTTAAAATCTCCTGGCTCTTGAGGCTGGTCTAGATTCCTTTGCCTACCCACTACTATTCAACCCGTATAGAGGCATGAACAATTTTAGTACCCTCATTTTCACCTTCCATTAGGAAACCTAAAGCAGATTCAAGAGTTCTTCCAAAAAAGTTGTCCCCGAAGGCAGGGCAAGAACCTGTCCTGAACAATTTTCCATTGATTTAAGTCAATTATAGAATCAACTGCTGAAAAATATTTGCAAACTGCTTTCGCTGTTGTTTTGGCACATTAAAACTAGTTTCTACTTGTCTGGAGACTAGCCCATGACACAGCTTGCTCACCTAGTCATGCAACAAGAAGATTCCATTTTGATTGATTCAGTATTAGCTCAGATCCAACCAGAAGTCATACCTCTTTCAAGTGCTTTCTCACTACAGAAAGCAGGGAACTCCAATATGCAGAGACTTAGCAAGACTGAGATCCCAAGAATTTAAAGAGTGACATGTTAGCTTACAGCGTGCTTAGTGAATAATGCCAAAATTTGAAACAACACAGGCAGTTCAGTAAACCTTTATCCAATTAATGCTGAAGAAGTTCCAAGAAAAATAAGAGCAGGTTTAAGACTGAGTAGAGAAATAAGGAAGTGCATTAAAGTTGCATATATGAATGTGTACATGTACGTATAGAAGTCTGCTCACTCAGCTCTCTGGACTTTCACATAACCAGAGAACATAGAGTAATAAACCACCGATTCAACTGTTTTTAAAGCAAATTTTCACTTTAGTAATTAATACTTTCATGAGCAACAGCTCGGCTTCAAATACTGCTTCATATACACATTTAGAGTCCTAAAAGTGTCCTGCATAAAAAGGTGAGGTATTCCTAAAGATTAACTATAATGTATAAAAATCCATAACCTAGACAAACATTAGCCCTCAAGAAGTTGACATTCTGTAACTCTGCAGGTACTAATATGTTACTTCCTGGTAATGAGAGATTGTTTAGATTTAAGGTCTGCCATAGCAGGCTAATGAAAAATTAACCCGAGCAAGCATCTCCTCCATAGGACTGGGAGTAGCAGATGCACAGACACAACAGTTGCCCTTCCTGAGAACATTCCTTCCCAAAAATATACTGTTCTTGGCAACTAATGACGTGGGGAATTCTCTAAACTAAATACTACTAATAAACTCACTTTGAGTTTGTCTTACATCAACAAGCACTATGCATGCCTGGTCTCCACAACACCCTACTAAGTGCAGTGCAAAAGAGTTCAGCTCATTTGTGCCCTCAGTAAAGGTCAACTTGCCAAATTTCAGTTGTGTATTTCAAGTACTTACACACTGCAAAAGAAGTCTTAGTTATCAGAGCTCTCAGCTTTCCCCTTCCTCAATAGATATAAGAGCTTGGGGTCACAGAAGCATCACTTTGAAAAAAAAGGGAGAGGAGCTTGGCAAGCAGATTCTCCTGAAAGGAGAAGACCAGCTGCCAGCAGCCCCAGATGCCACAGAAATAGACTACAACGTGCAGAACTGGGCTCTGAGCAAGATCTTGCCACTTTTGTGAACCTACAACGGGTGTCCCAGGGTGTGCTGTAAAAAGGGCAGAGGGACAGCGACTAGTTCAGTAAACAGGATTCAAAACCGTATCAATTACAACAGAGAATTCAAGCTACAAGTTTTCAAATTACTACAAGAATGCAAATCCGTTTGTGTTAGTGTCACAATGCAGACAGCAGTAATTTACACTCTTCCTGGTACTCCATCTGGAACTGGGTTCTTTCACCCACACCATCACATGGTGGTTACTCAACCCTATCAGCTATGTTTGCACAGCCTGTATGAAGCGGGATAGGGGGGGATAAATCTGAACAGAGAGGGTGTTCCCAGGCACGCAGGAAGGCAGTCTAGAAGTGCTCTAATCAACTAAACATGCTTTGATACCAGACAAAATGCACCGTTAGCATCTGTATTTCAGCAGAAAACCATATTACATGCTCACGATTACCACCGTCATTCAAGTCAGAAACCATGTAAAGCATTTGTTATGTCAACACATTACACTACAACCAATTTACCTGACCGTGTTCTGGAACACAACACAATCACACAAGTCTGACTTTTTCAGCATGTCCACCCAAAGGCAGAGACAGTAGCATCCAGGAGGGAGTCTGCAGCGCTCGGGCATCCCTCCCAACATGCTCTGTGCAGTGTTGCTCACATGTGTTCCATCAGAAAGCACTGGGGAAAACATAGTTTCAGGTAACATTGCATTTGTGCAGAATCGCAGTTTCAGAGCTCCCTGTGCAGCCTCAGTAATGTCACACCCTGATGTGAACTAGTCTGCTGCCAAGCTAATTCAAACTATTAGAAGACAGCACGAGTTAAAGTTCCTAAAACAACTTCACCCAAACATTTAAAACATTACAAGCACAACATACTTCTAGAAGTGAATTACATGAAGTGCTCATACGCTAACAGCATTGCCTGCTTAAGAACACACAGCATCATCTGTGCTGGCACTGTGAAAGTGCTGTGTTTATAACCAAAAAAAACCCAAACAAAACAACCAACAAAAACACCAAAACCCCACAGGGTAGCTAAGCAACATCTGTATGCTTTACTCAAAGCCATTTTTAAAATCAAAACCAACATAAGACACTTACTATGGCAAGCAGAAATAACATGCCAGTTACATTTGCAATCAATCACGCAGGCACGTTTGACTGGAGGAGTACTATCACTTTCACAAGCATACACCATCAGGTTGTCCCTCCTACTGGGCTGTTTGCCCATCTGCTTCAAGACTGGAGCATCAGCATAACATACAAGTGGTAGTAACCAAGGTGCGTGAATTTTAAACAGTTAAATCTTGGCACTAAGGTGTGGAGGAAGTAAAGTGGAAAGACAATTAAACATACAGCTGCAGAAATCAGACATCCTGAAGTTGTTTGAGAAGTGCTGACTTCCCATAAGATGTAGAAACCATGACAGAGTACCATCAGACTGCCCCAAAACATATGGCTGCTCATGCTAACAGGTCCGTCTACCCTAGTAGCTTGCTCCTACTAGTGACTAAACGGGTATCTAACAGACAGCACTGCTAGTGCTTTCTCCAAACTCACAGCCTCCAGTGATTCAGTCCTCACAACACTGGTTCAGTGGAAAGCTTCAGCTGCTTTTAGACCCTTCTTTTCCTTGCCCATAGTAATTGCTTTCCTAAGATGAAGAGTCCTTGTCTATTCAATTGTTCGTGAACTCTGGCCATCCTTGTTGGCCTGTCTTTAAGGATGTTAGGCTGTTGTTTCCATCTTAAAGTTCAGACTATCATTTGTAAGCATATAATACACTCGGACATTCCAATGGATTTATACAGTGTCTCATTAACACAATTTTTCTTCCTTTAATAATTGCCAACTTCTGATTTTTATTGTAAGGCAGGTTCTGGGAGAACTCCATATTCTGGAGCCGGTCCAGTAGCTTTTCTTAAAAGTAAATTAAGTCCATCTTTTACTTAGATAACCAAGATACTTGAAAACGGTGTCTAGAAATGGCATCTAGTATTATGGGGATTTGGAGATGCAATCCCCTAGACAGGAAGTTCTGCAAATGCATGTGTCTTTCCCCCCACTCCATTTCACAGCAACTGAGAAGACGAAACTCACAGAAGTAATAGACATAAGCATACACAAGCCAGTGACAAATGCTAGCTATTCAAACAGCGCAAGTAAGCAAGTATACTTTATTATTTGAGATTAAGTTCATGATCAAACAAAACCAGCGCTACCTATTTGAATGTGTAGATGAGAATACCAACAAGCCTTGTTTGATATTCCAGCACTTTCTTATGACTTAATCAAGCTCTCATTCATAGCTTAAGACAGCATTCATTCCTAAGAGTGGCACAGACTACTCACAGGGTTGTCAAAGTATGTGCAGCACACAACTGCACACACTGTCAGTTATGTACTTAGTTATCATTCATTTATCCAGTGCCATCATAAACAAAGGCTGATCCCATGGAAAACAATGCACAATATTCACTCTGTTACTCTTTAGGAATGTGTAAGAATGAGATTAAGGTATTGCTTCCTGGTTAAATTAGTGAACAACTTTTCAGTGAGATGCTTTGGGTTGGTGGTTTTGGGGGATTTGGGTTTGTTTTTTTTTTTTTGCTTGTTTTTTGTTATTTTATCACAACTAAATTGTTCAGCAGAAGCCTATGTTCTTGTACAAGGAAAGATAAAGTTTCAGGTCAAAATGAAAGTAAGGAGCTGGAACTTGAAAAAAAACACAATAGCACATTTATCATAGCACTTCCTTGGAAGATCAAGGTTCAAGTCCTTCTTTGAAAGGCTTGATTGACTAGCCAAGCACAAACAAGACTGAGACTGTCAGAGCCCTACATTCAACAATCCTAATCAGTGTTCAAGTTCTTTGACTAGATAGGGGTTACAAATACCATCCACCTTCTCTGTTTCCTGGAATTCAGCTAAACTGACTCTCCATTGCTACCATTTAAAGGGTACATTTATATATTTTGATATCTTCAAGTTACAAAACTGTGAGCCAGGATTATTCACAGGAACTTTCTCCTACAAGATTGAAATATTACTGGTGTAGGAAGAAAGGTGGTAATAGATTACCAAGAACAAAAATGCTTTGTGAATTCACACTAGGTCTGCCCAGACATACGCATACAAGTGAAACTTTGAAGATGAGCAAACAGGGTTTGTGCACTTCAAGAATGTCCTCACATTTCAAGATAGTCTAGCAGTTTTCCTTAAGTCCCTCATCATACATTCTTTATCATCATTTCTCATTGTTTAAGGAAATTTCAGCCATCAGCACCCTTGCTGCCCATCTTCCTTTGAAGAAGCTTCAAACATTCAAAGTAGAAGTTGGGCTGACCTGTTCCGAACTAACTGGCCAGTCCTCTCGGCAACCTTTCTACTCTCCATTACATGTTTCTCCTCTTTTATAGAGCTGTCAGTCCTCTTAAGTTGCCCCATATTCTTCACTTGCTTCTGTACTAGATTTGACTTCAGTTAGGATAAGAAGCAAGTACACAGGGAAGCAGTGCAGAATAGCCAGTACACCTTGGGCTCTCAAGCCAAAAGACAAGCTGGGGGGGAAGGGGTTGCTGTTGGTGTTTTGGGGGTTCAGTTTTGGTTTTTTGTTTGTTTGGGGTTTTTTTAATTTTGTTTTTTAAAAAATCCCCTCGGAATATTAGCTCTACAGATGTTTAATTAAATGAAGACTTTTTTGCCTGCTACTACTCTCCTCTTGACTGACAAGTACAAGGCTTTCGCAAAACTGCAAACACAAAAATGGCAGAAATACTCTGCAGAAGCAGCACTGTGCTGCAAAGGTGGCAGCTAAAATGCCAGTCATAACCCTGGAATAAAAAAAAAAAAATAGTTCTTGTTTCCTAACAATGAGCCAGAACTTAGTCATTCATTTGGCAAGTCGGAGCAGAGATGGCTTTAACCGCTACCACTGAAAAAACTCCTCCATTAAATATTTGCCTTTACAATCAGGTTTTAATGCCAAGCAAGTATACCACAATGTACTAGGCAGCATACACTGAGACTACTTAACGTTATGTGCTGATCTGAAACTTTTCATGTTCCTGAACTATTTTATGAAGCATCTGTGTCCCCAGCTCTAGCATGAGTGCTACACAACATGCAGGTGACACTATCAGCATTCTGGCCAGTACAGTGACTGTGCCAATGGAACCGCACAGTTAAGGCCACAGGAAAAACTCGTCTGCTCCCATGCATTGCGTGTCCTTTCAGATCTCCACCTAAAACTGAGAAGTCATTCAGCAACTGGCTATATTTAACACCGATGTGTACTATGAACTAGTTTAAAGAGCATTTGGAGTACTCTCAACATACTGTGTCTTGCTTCACTACAGGTTAAGTACAGCAGTATTTCTTAGCTCTACTAGATTATTCTGTGTAGCAAATCTATAACCCGATTAATTTCTCTGAAAAAGCAGATCAACACAGTCCCTAATAGCTTAAAAAGCAGCATCTTTGCCATGATCTCCTTTTGCAGTACAAATTGAAGAATTAATCAAGATGCTTAGGATTTCTCACGTTAACCAGGTCAGAAGTTTAATCAGCTCAGTTTTTGTGGACTCAGATGATTGCTATGCAGAAGTGGTCATTCATTCAGAAAACTACAGCCAGCGAAGAACAGTTTCCACTTACTCTACAAGAAATTCTGCCACTGAGTTAAAACTGCACTTTTGCACAGCAATAGCATCACAGCAGAATTTAATTCTGAAGATGCTGTACTGGCCAATTAAAGAACAGTTGTTACTACACTTTACTAAAAAATATTCAAGGCTACTGATAATATATAGTGAACAAAATGTAGTAAAACCGCAATAAACTGGTTACAGGAAATAATATTTTGGTAGCCAAATAGGAAACAGCTCCAACCCAATGATTAGAAATCCTAAAGGTACAGTGGTTGTTGAGAGTTTTCAGCAAGTATTGCTGAGGAGTACTTTAAATCCTATCAATTTCACCAATTTTCCACCTGCAGCATTGCACAACTGGCATCTGGAGCAGCCAGGCTATTCACAACCATTGTTCCAAATGTAGTCTCAGGAGAAAAACAAACAAGAAAACCCCAACAAAACACACGTGTTGTTTTTATATTAAAAAAATGTTATGTTCCCTACAAAGGAAACTTTCTCACAGTGAGATCAGTCCTGCTACAAGAGTTTATTTTTATGCTTTATTCTTTTTAAGTTTTTTGTTTGTTTGCCTTTTGGTCCCAGAAGACACAAGCTTCCAAATCCAAGAGGGACTAGCTCTGCAAAACTCAACACAGCACTGCACCTCTGCCACGGACAAATGACAAGACAGATGCCACAACAGTTTTGCAGAGCTGTTCGGAGAAAACAGCTTGATTTATGCAACACTATTAGGTAGCAGACTGCAGTCAGTGCCCTTGGGAAAGCATGAGCTCCCCGTGCTGCTTGACGCTGCTGCCGACAGACTGCCTGCAGCCCTGTGAGAGCTGAAATTCCACCAGGACCTTGTTGGGTGAAGGACTGAAGAGAAGGGGGAGCTGGGCACACGTTGCTTGAAAGGCTGGCAGGGTAAGGTTATTGGTCTCACCCGGGTGATCTGGAAGAGATCGAGACATGCAGGCTGCCACCTGGCTCCCCAGGGATCCCCCTTGGCTCTGGGGAAGGGGCTCCACTCCAGCCCTGAGCAACAGCACTCCCCTGGAGGGTTCTGCACTCATGGGGTGACAGCGGGACTCAAAGCTCCTTTATGGAAATTGTCCCGTCACTCTCTCCGAGACCCTGCAGGAATGCGACAGTCTAACAAAGAACTATAATTTCTTCCTTAAGATTCCAGCAGTGCAAATCCATTATTTTAATATTTTTCCTTGAATCAAGCTGCTTAAAGTTAGGCGTCAAATCCAAATGCTGCTTATTATAGCCTACATTTTGTTTTACAGTGTACCCAAACCTCTACACCAAAGCTTTAATCAGAGAGCTGAAAAGTGCTTTAAATTCAAATGCTAGCCTCTGAAACAGTTCTCCCTTTAGCTGATTTGACAGCTTCCCACAAAATTAAAGCCATCACCAGATCATTGCCGCCCCCCTGGAACTACCATTTTACAGGAACATTAGCTTTCATTTCAGCTTAGGACTGACCAAAATCAATGCCATGGGCAGTGACAGAAGCGTTACACACCCAGTGCCACATCCATACCTGATGTTCCCAATTGAGTTTCAGCTTCTGCTGCAGCCTCCCGTTGAGATGAGAGATGCACACGATCAGAGGACATTACACACACCTGCCAAGGGCTGTCTCTGTGCTACAAAGTGAAAACGCAGCACCCTGGTTTTATAATAAACTAGATCTTAACCCTTGAATAACTGACAACTTAGCAGCTACATGATTAACAGGCAAAAACTGCCTTTCTCTTCCTTTGGCTGGTTTTTAAGAGTCAGCTGGGCCTTTTTTTTTTTTTTGCAAGGACTGATCACACATTAACTTTT
Source organism: Ibidorhyncha struthersii (assembly GCA_013398815.1). NCBI lineage: Eukaryota > Metazoa > Chordata > Aves > Charadriiformes > Charadriidae > Ibidorhyncha > Ibidorhyncha struthersii. The sequence continues at coordinate 341,067 of VZSZ01011700.1, forward strand.
ACTGTACAGCCCCCTTGGTCAGATGATTCACTCATACATATGGATTGGTTCTCTGGAGTTTCTAGGACTTGGTACCATGTATAAATGACCCAGTCTGCAATACAGCTTGTCTCACATTTAACCCTTTAGACTTTGACTTCTCTGGCTTTATAAGCCTGATGGAGGGAAAACCTGAATTGCATACAAGCAACGACAGCAGCATGGTGATTTAAAGGACACTGCTGTGGTCTGGTACACTTTAAGCAGCCATTCTACAACCAGACACCCAGTTTGTTAGCAGCAACCTATAAAATACTATTTTGGGGGCTAAAGCGCATTTAAGGCATGCAGATCTGCAGCAAAAAATAATTGGGAGCACACACAGATAAAGGGGCTTTCCATTACTATCATCTAAAATAAGCATTAGAGGAAAAAAAATTACTGCACTTCTATATATTCTGCACAGGGACAGGCAATACATGGATTCAAGTTAAATGATGCCTTTGTATTCTTACAGTCAAAACTCAAAGCTTCCCCTGCTCAAAACTGTAGAGATGACCAGGATGTAAAGCATCACTAAGCACAAGCTTCTCCGAAGCTGTGCTTTCCAGGCTGTTCCTCCAAGGACATAATACACATCCATCATTAAGAAAGCAGAGACAGAATGTTATTTCTGGATTTATGTTGGTCACAGACCTTCATTATTTAATTCTGCTAAGCACCGACACCAAGTGGCAGCTGCTGGGTCAAACAGTCACTTAACGGCACAGAAAGCCATGAAACTATCATCCACACCAGAAGCGAGTCAGAAACACCAGCATTTCATAGAGCAAGCGTTTCACCACGCTGCAGTGTGGGTGGAAAACTCCTACAGAGGGCTAAGACAAATAAGTATACTTGAGTAACTTCATGCAGTTGACGTTAGTTTGAGACACGGATAAGCAACTTTGCCTCCTGTGTTTCAGCTTAAAGAAGCAACAAAATTCTCACGTTGGGACAATTATTTCGGCTGCACACAGAATAAGCGGGGTTTTTTGTGGGAATGAGGAAGAAAAGCTGTTGAAAAAAAGCCAAGAAAAAGAAGTTGCTTAGGTACCTAATAAAAGTAAATTAGTACCTAATAAAACTGAACTTGCACAACTGAATACAGTGCTGTGAAGGGTGACCAACTTTTTTTTTTTTTCCAAAGCAATCTCAGTAAGTTTAAACTCGCATGACAGAATTATTTCACCTATCAGCATCAAGTTCAAAGCATGTTAGCAATGCCACAGTTTCTACATTTCTATCTAGAAATCCACCAATTCACAGTGCACAAACAAGGATCCTCATGTCCGGCTTGATCAGGATTCTGAACACACAGTTTGTTGATACAAGTCCTCTGGTAAATGAAATCCCAGAATGCTGGAGCAGCCTGAATTGAGAAGTGTTGCCTAGGCAGGGGGAGGGAAAAAAACACCCCAACAAAACAGAAAAACCCCAAACCACAGAACACACCCAGTGCTGAGTAATCTGAGAAAATAAATAGGGGGAAAAGTCATGAAGCTTCTCCTGCTAGGAAAATACATAGCCCTAACTGATGAATGCTGAGGAAAGAAAGTTGAGCTGAACAGACCATCCAAGGAAGAATCCACAAGGGATCTCCATCCCCCAGATTGCTCATTTCCATTTCTCTACTTTTAGAGAGAATTTATTAGAGTGCTCTCTCCCTCATTCATCAGGTATTGGGGGACGTTTGTGGAAGAGGAGACTGTTTCTACCTTGATGTTTTCCCTTCAAGTCCACCACTGGGGTTCTGGTTTCTCTGAGCCAAGCTAAACATACCAAAGGTGTTTTCACAAGTCATTTGGGTAGTATACTGCTCACAAATGTCAACTGCAAGCAATTAATGCTGCATTAGGAACTTTCTCCAGAGGAAACTGCCTCACAAGAAGCAGGGGTGGAAGGGATTGGCACCTGGAAACCACTTGCTTCAATCCTCTGGAAAGTCCATCTACAGCTAAGCCTTCAGGGCTGCAAAGCAGTATTTGGTGGTTAGACTTAAAATTGTTCAAATATTTTCTGGAAAAAAAAAAACCAAAAAACAAAACCATAAAGGAACAGCAGTCTGTTAAAATAAATCTGTGAACACACCGGGTGTAATAAGCTTCCTTGGCCTGTATTTCTTGCCTCTCCAAAGAGGTTCCTAGTTAAAACGAGGCATGCCAAAAGTCAGGAAAGAGGACAGTCCCCAGGGACTGGGACAGCTCTTACACAGAAGGCTAAGGTTCAATTTGCCTACAAGTACCAAGTGCTCAAATTAGTTCTGCTCTTCTGATCTTCCATGTGACAGACCGACTGGTGGGGCTCAGGTACTTCATTTCTGACCACTAATAAAGGTCTTCTTAAAAAAAAATAAAATATCTGGAGGTGGTCTCTGATTTTTCTTAAGGCAGAAAGGAGAAAAAACGTATATTCTCAGACGATCACATAGCAGGTGAACGGCTTCTACTGAGGCTCAGGTATGAGTCTAAAAATCAAGTGGCAATGTCAGACAATCAAGGCTTCCAGATCAACAAAACTTGTTAGACCAAAACTTTTGATCATTTTCTTCACAAATCGCTGTATTACAGAGAACAGCAGGTGTGAAAGGTAGCAGAAGTAACCATTTTCTTAATATTAAACCATACTTAAATCGTGTTTAACACGATCCTCCTCTCTCCACCCAAAGCAGAAGCAAGAGCAACTGCCTGCTTAATCTCACAGTTTCTAAAGGTTCTAAGTCTTACCAGTTTTTGTTTCCACCTCTGTCTTAGTAGTTGTACAGAATCTGATTTGTGTTTCTTCCCATTGTGTCCCTGAATTCCAAGTCTGCTTATTGCCAAATTCTCAATCGTATTCTCTATTATTTCCATCCACATTTCAAATTAAAAGTTGGCAACTAACAAATTTAACTGCTACAGACAAACTACATTAATTCCTAAAAGTTATTTTAGGTATACAAACCAATAATTCCATGTGCTAGAAGGAAACCATGATTTCACATACAAGGTGGTAATACAAACCAAACCCAAGCCAAGCACACGCTATAGCAGCAAAGCAGCATTCGGGATACTACACCAGAATGCTTTTTATCTCCAATGTATTTGAGAGGTTTCCAGAGACTCCACTGGAGGAGCCTTCCACCTTGAGATAAAGTGGCATTCACATACCAACAAGCTGGGGAGCATGTTTTGGCTTAAGCAGAGTAATCTCTACTAACACAGGAACCACTGCAGACATCAGTGCCTTCTCCTGTTCAACTCTAATCGTGGTGCACCAGCTTAGTAGACAACTTTTACCTCTCTGTCCTGTTGCACTAAAGCATTGTTAAGTTATTTTGCACAGAATGGACTGGATGCAAGACACAGTCCTATCCTACTGTGCTTACTTCAACAAGCCCGCTCAGCATTAGCTTCCACTGGCAGAAATAAAATGGAATAAACCTCAGTATTCCGGTTTATTTATATGCCGGGTACCTGTATGTTCGCTCATAAGACCACACAATGGAAAAATACATTTTGAAAGCTATTTGACAAAGCAACGGCAAGTCTTATCATAGCCACAGATTTAGTGCAGTAACACATCAGAGCTTACTGTTAGGATAGCTTGATGAATCAGATGCCTATCTCTTAGTCTTTGATATAAAGTGTAACTCATTTATATTCTACAAGGAGAAAATGACAGTTCTAATATAGAACTATAAAACACTACTACTTTAAATAACACAAAATATATTTAAGATCCCTGTTAGGTTAAGCATTCAACATGAAATGTGTATGCAAATCAACCACAGGATAATTGCTTCTGTTCTGAATCAAACAATCTAATAACAAAGTCAAAGTCAGGCTGTGCTAACTGAAATCAGAGCACCAACAATCACAAGCATCAACACCTCACTGAGCAAGAGTCCACATTTGTGTAGACTCAGCCTGTGGCCTGGACAGATTCATCTTGCACGTACCCAGAAGGCCAATACATTCAAAATATTCAGTATGGAAGAGGAAGCCAAATACCAACTTAGAGAACATTCCTGTGGTCTCACCACCAGACTTTTCTCAAATTGAGGCTGCCAAGTTTCATATATCTCATGTTACATGAGCCACAAGAGTTTGACAGCCCTGTCATGCCATCCCACCTCTCTGCTGAGATGCAGAGAGCCAGCTGAGGTTGAGGAAAGCTGGCAGCTCCTCCAGCACAACAGGAACCACCTCAGCAGCTTCTAACAGCTAAAGAGATGCAACTGCAGCAATCAGAGCTGCTCAGTCACTTAAACAGCAACAACTAAAAGGACTATATCATGATCAGGGTGGGGGGACACCCCAAAACTGACTCTCATGACTGCAGGCTGCCACACATTTTCCCCACAACAAGAATAAACCCCAGCAAGTTCACACACTCCTTTAAAAAGCTATGGATGCCTGGAAAAAAAACAAGTTTTAGTCAATATAAGAAGAAAAATTAAGATCCATCCTGAAAAAGGGTGCCTGACTAAGCGTCCCCACCCAGAGCACAACAGCAAAGATGACTTTTAGATTACTGACTAGAAAGAAAAAAAAAAAAAAAAGGTGAGTGAGTCACAAGACCATTTTCTGCTTAATACATAACACATTCAGAAAGAAGCAAGACGTCAGTGCTGTCTCACTTATTTAGAAAGAACATATACAGAGAAATACCAGTCACAAGCTCCTTCTCCAGACAGAAGGTGCTTGCAGACTTTCAGGTATTGGTTAAGTGCTTGAGTGGCAACGGCAATTTCCTAGTCAGAAGCAAACTCCACAGCTGTACTGGTGCAAATACAAATCACCTGCTCTCACCAGTTAAACCTTCATCAGCAAAGCAGAGAGCCAGCTGACAGCTGAAAGTCAGGAAGCCTCAGCTGTGAGACACAGGAGGGCACGTTGCTTTTTTGGGCACCTGAATACATTGTCACAGACAGCCTAGCTTAAGGTAGGGTGACCTGGAACAAGACAAGACCTGGAAGGATTATACAATTGCTTTTTTTCTGCATGGATGAAAGCCCATTCCTGGGCAGCAATCAGTACTATGTGATCACTTAGATCCCAGGCTCCCTCAGGTCATAGTGACCACGCTCATTCACTCCACCTGTAAAGGAAAGGACCAGTTTTGGAGAGCAATGAAAAGCAGCACATTGGTCAGCTGCAACAACAGTTTCCCCTTTTCAGTTTGAAAAACGTATCTGTCTCCACGCACAGACAGCGGTGTAGGGCAGAGCCCACAACCGTTTCAGTGTTCCTGTTTTGTTAAATGTTTAAGCAGATTAAGCTCAATGCACTTTTCCAGACCTTCTGGTTGGAGATGTTCGCCCACTGTGCTACAGGCTAACCCTGTCTGGCTATGCAGGACACCTGACACCAGCCACAGCTCCCACTCTATTTAAGTTTATTAGACACCATTCCTCACATGCACTTTTCACCTTTCAGTGGCAATAAGATAAAGACATTTTAGTAATAAAAATCTTAGGTTTTTTGGAAAATTGTTACCAGTGCTACTCTACGGTAACAGACAGACACAGGTAAAGATGCAAGGGATGAAAATACAGGCATGACACTACAACTAATTCCTCCCTTCCTCTTCTGCTATTTCAGGGTTAGAATGGGAGACACTAAAAATAGATATTATTCTTAAAAGGTCATTAGATAACCTAAGAAATAGTATCCTAAAAGATATTACCATCACATTAAAAAACCTTCAGAAACTACTTCTGGGGTTTCTTTAGAAAGAATTACTACTCTTATTTGACAGAGACCCATATGCAGGTCTGACTGCCACATCCAGCCTTTCCTCCTGCATACCTGTTTCAGGAGGAAAGGTAAAAATCACAGCAGAGCCAAAAACTAAGGTGAAGCCATGGCTACCTGTTTGCTTGACCCAAACCCCTTAAATCACCAAGGGAGAATGGTACCAAGAAGGAAGCAGCTCACTATCACCTGAACTGCAGCTATTTAAAGGCACCAATTTGCCTGTCCCTGATGTTGGGCTCTATCCGTGACCACTGGATGCTTGTTTGTAGGTTAATTAGTCCTGCCTACAAGTTCAGATCTATTAAGACAGATTAGTTATTACAATTTAATAATACACTCAAGTCATAGATGTGTTGGTTTCAATATATTTTGCAATATTACACTGGGTTCTTATTCTTTTCCCCCATTCTAGGTATAGGTCTTCCCCCCCCGTAAGGAGAAAGACATTAGATTTCCTTTACCACCTTTAAAAGTTCAATTGATCTTTCCTTCCATTTAGAAATCAAATACCAGCAGCTCCTGTTTTAGTAGCTTAGCTAAAGATAGCAACAGACAAAAAAAGCAATGCCATAGCATGCAACGATCAATGATCAAACCAAAAAAGCCAAAGTGGAGGCCTTTTATCATCCCCAGCTCTTCATTTTAAGAGCTGCAACTTGATTGTTCTTCCAAACTTTAATAGTAAATGGCATATTATACTAGTTTTGCCAACACATCAACCAGCCTTCCAGGAAATAATGTGTCAGCAGCATATGGAAACTACTTGAAGCGTTTTTTTTGGCATTTCTCTCCCAGCCTGGCATGTTTTTAGCATTAATTGTGGAAGCCACTAATACTTCTGTTTTAGCTGTCAAATTTAAAACACCAGGGAACGTTAAATCAATGACAGTACGTGGTTATAGTATGACAGAAGTCATCAAACCTCCCTCACAAAGATTACCAGCTTCTATATAATTTTTGCAGCTAAAAGGTTTACTTTGGACTACACTTAGGCACACAGCTTCATAAAGTACAAGTAATCTTATTATTCTCTAAGTAGCAAAGAATAAACTGTAAGAGCCACATATAAGAGTATGCTTCTGTATTTATAGAATAAACAACTTCAAGTAATGCATTTAGAAAGTTATTTAGAATACAGTAGCATCTCACACTAGGGCACAGGGGAATGAAAGACACCACAAACTACTTACCTTAGTCAAGGCACAAGCTTTTTAAAAGAGACGAGCTGAGGCTGAGTTAGATTAGTCATCAAAAGCTCTCCTCAGTGGCATACATAAGAGCACAAGCAATCAGTAAGATTAAGGGGAAAATAAAAAAAAAAGAACAAAAACAAAACAAAAACATAGAAGCCAGACTATAGAGAGTCCTCTCAAGAGATTTCAAGTTTCAAAGATCAGTTAAGCCACACAGCAATAAAAGGCTCAGGCTGAAGAATTTTCCTTAGACTCTCTGCCAGCGCTGCATCAAAAGCTCCCTGCGTGCTAGCAACATGTCCTAAGAGCAGGTTTGACAAGGACTTCACAGATTTGACAGATGATACTTGCGAAGAGGAATTTTCTGTAATGCTTCAGACCTTACTTACAGTGAGGGACAAGAGCTCTGTTCAACAAAGTAAGCAACTGGTTTGCCCAGCCAGGTCTGGAGGAAGAGGAGGATGGACTTCAACTCCCCTGTCTGTTACTGAGGGACTCACAAGACTTACAAACTGCAAACTGCTGTTTTCATAAAGCTGTGGGCTGACACAGCTCCAATATAGAGCCAGGCTACAAACTCCATCCGCACCAGCTACAGTGCCCAGGAGTTTCTACCCAGTGCCCCCCATGCTGTCCACACAGGGCTCCTCAAGGAGAGGAATGCTTGGAGCTTGCAGGCGCCAGGGTGGGGAAATACCATCCCTGTGCTCCAAATTGCAAAGAGAAACACACACAGATATGCAGGTGTTTCCCACCCACTGCCATCCTTCTCCCGTGCATCACAAATTACAAACAGCTACTGAGAAGAAGACAATTTTATATTAAAACAAGTCTGCAGGGCCGTGTGGAAAAATTTAATCTTAGCCTACTTTCAGACAGCCCGAGGAAAGAACACTTGTTTGGAAAAGTCATATTGCAACATGTCAAACAATTATTCGTTTTTGCCCTACAGAACTAACAGTTCTCCCTCACCTTTTTAAGTGACATAAACCACAGTCTCTTACTCCTGTCTCCCACAGGCAATGAAAGATGAATACAGTGCTTCCAAAAGGCTGAACTGGAAACTTTCCTTTACTCAATTAATTTAACCACATCACAGATTTACCCTAGAAGTGTATAATTTGCTGTTACCCGTATTTACTGTAGCCTTCTCAATTAATTCAGCATTGCAGGAGGACAAAAAAAATAAAAATAAATAAGAAAAGCTAGGATACCGCAGCTATGTAAAACAGTGTTAAGGTTACTTTCACTCTCCTGAAAGTATTTCCTCAGGGTATAAAAGAATTGCAATAAATATAAACAAATACCTTTTAACAAAGTCAATTTAAATGTGAAATTATAACAGCCATATTAAACTCCACTGTAACATATTCATCATTCAAATTAAGACATTTGAGTGTCATGTTCTCACTGACAATGTTTTTAACACAGACAAACCACTGACTTTGGGTACACAAGCATAGAGTCAAAGAGTTAAACACTTCAGAAAAAGATTCTTTTTCTGAACAAGAAACAGAACTTTTTCTCCACTCATTTAATTTATTCAGTTCAATGGCCGGGTCTTCAAGCTATAAGAAATGAAAACAACTTGAAGTCTCTTAAAAGGTCACCTCTAATACTTCTGAAAAAAGAAGTTAGGAATCTAAGGTATAGATTCCTAATGTATATTCCTAAGGTATAGGTGCCTAATGTGCATCCTGTTGGTGATACATAAGTATATTAAAGAAATGATGCAGTTATCTTTGATTATAAATGAGAATTGATAATGCACCATCCTTAAAAGAAGGCATAGAATATCAGTGAACCTCTTCCTACAGAGCAATACATGAAAACTCTTACACTACCAAGACATCCTTTCACAACAGGTGCTAAATGAATAAAATGCTTGCTCTCAGAAAAGGAAAGAGCTCTTTAAGCTATCGCATGTTCCTAGGTGACAATCTCTGCCAAGGAACTTGGTAGCATTAAAGCACTTCAAGGTGTCAAACCAACTAATTTGGCAAATCCAAGTCCCTTTCTGTTCTTGAAAAAGCCTTGCAAAAGTTATCTGGATGGCCATAGTCTTCAAACACCATCTAACACACAGCATACTACAGCTCCGCCAAGTTACCAGTGGAAGATGACAATACTGGAAGAGCCAAGACTTTGGCACTACACAGCTTGCCACTGAGGTCCCATCTCAGTGCCTCAAATATTGGCTCCCAGTTCACTGAGTTTACCATCAGAACAGTACGCTGCACCAGAAACTTAACAGAAAAACAGAGAGCTGAGCACCTGCAGGATGGGAATAGCTGTCTGCAAGCTAAAATCATCTCAGAGCAAGAAAAAATCCACACAGAAATCAGAAGGAACTAAAGCAGTAAGTGTATATCCATTGTCTAGGAGGATACCCAGTTTGAGAAAGGCCCCTCTCAGCACCACAGGCATCCTCCACTCAAGAGTTTCACTGGGTGGTTAGTCCTGCTGTTCACCCAGCACACAGGACAGAGCAGGACACATTAAACATAGCCCCCTAACAACCGTGTGCTACCAGCATCCCCAAAACATCTCCAGCCAAAGCTTGCCCACCCATGCCATCCCTCCCCTGCTGTGCCAAGCCTGCCATCACCTCGCCATTACCTGACCTTCCCAGGTTACCACTGGAACTCGTTACAGCTTGGTCATGACATTAAGGATTTTTGAAAAGCGGCTCTAAGGTACACACCCACCTCAACACTGAGCTGTGGGCAGATGTTTCTCCTTTATTACTCCCCACTTTGCTCATGACAGTCTCCCTCATGGAGTCTTACATGCTTTCACTCTACTTAAATACAGCTCAAATACCTCCATGCAAAAAAGTTATCACCAGCTACCCTCCCTCCTTCTCCTCTCCCCTTCAGAACAACATAGATCCACATTTATCTTCTGTTTGACCCATCCATTCATATTTCATCAACGGATTAAGCTTACATGCTTTATTGGACAGGTTTCTCAAATTGTTTGCCCACCCCTTTGACTGCTGAAGTCTATTCCCTTGACTAAGGACACTGAAGAGTGCTGCCGGAGCAAAAGGAGTACTCAGGGCAGCACCAGCAGAGATCACTGTAAGCTTTCAAGAGTTAAGCCAACAGTCAGAATACACCATTCTCTTTCATCTACCGTAACGTGCGAAGGTTAGAAAAGATCCTTCTTCTGAAGAAAGTACTTCTGAAGAAGTAAGACTTAAGAATTTCACCTTAAAAGGAAGGTGTAGTAAAGCTACTAGAAGTTTTCTAGCTGAGGTATCTACTGTCGTATTTCTTGGGTGAAACACAGATTATCATTTTATTATCCATCTGTAAAGCACTCCAAAGTAAACTGATTTCTTTAGTTTGATCTTCCGTTTTCCTCTGAACGACCAGCAGATAACGTGACCAACCAAAAGCACTTCCCTTCCTGGGATGGCAAGTGAAACAGTTATTTAATTAGAAATTTATTTCATTTATAATGAAATCCACAGATATGTTAAGTTGTTATAAAGTTTTGTCTCCAACTATTGACACAGATGATAGAAAAGAGTTAGTTCATATGAATTTTATAGTTGTAGCACTCACGCTGCCCACAGGAGGCTGCTTTTTGGCACTGCACATATTTCATAATCATTTATTGAGGCACCACCCCTTTAGGCCACATAAATCACATGATAATATGTGATGTATTAATTCTGTGCTGGCCATTTGCAGTATTGTTCCTTTCTTTAGGATATGCAAACAGGAGTTCAAGCAATTAACTGTAACACTGGCCCAGAGCATTTCACTTCCGTGCCAAAATACAGATACCACACAACTTAAACAGAATACCAGTTTGTCTGGGAAGTTGTTGCAAACTCGAATATTTATTTCATAGGATTGAAGTTATGGGATATATGATTATTTTCTTGAAGAGTTCTTTAAGTGTGAGATTTCACACCTACACATGTTGAAAAATTCACATACTTGTTTAACTTGAACGTGAGATTTGTATATTAAAAAAAGATGAGGAAAGAAAATTGTCTCCCCTTGCTCAGCCAGGCTTATCTCAGCACGCCTTGTACACTTGCTTCATTCCCTCAACTACAGAGAGAATCCAGTCACCAGCGCAGCATGGCTGTGACCTGGCCACTAATAGAAAATACTTGGGATACTTGGCAGAAAACCTGGGCTTGCATCATCTGGCAAGAGAGGTGGGAAATGCTCCCCTGAGAGGGGTGCTTTCAGCAGAGTTCTTGGTAAGCTTAAAGTCAGAATAAAACCAGATTAGAGATGCAGTCCCAGGGTTGAAGCTCCCACCTCTCCTCTGGACACAAGCAACACAGTCCTCTTGGATGAAGGTAAAGAGCACAAGATATCTGAAGAACGTCAGCGCAATTGCACTTGGCTTTCTTCTGTAATTTTTTCCATTTCAAGTCATAAGTACCAAGACTCCCAAATTAAGTTTGAGCTTTACACTCATCAAACCTTTGCTTAACCCTTGTGTTCCAGCCTAAACAAAGAGAAATAAAAATAAAGTTATCTGAATTTAACAAGTTATCTAGTCTTCAACGAGTTTCAAATTCCTTCATGCAGATCGGTATCTTTTAGGATTATTTTTACCAGAGTCTACACTAGCTCGATTATGCTGGACTTTGACTCACAGATAAGTGCTCTTATTTAACCTAAAAAGTTCCATTAAAAGTTCTGATACCATCTGTAAAAATTCCCTTCCCCTCAGTTAAACAGGAAAATTGGATCAATAGTCTTCCTTTAGGATACGCTTGTTTAGGATCAGCCTTAAATTATAACCTTTGAAGTTACCGGATCACTGCACTATTGAGTAATTTTTTTTTTTTTTTTTGGCTACCCAGGGAACTGTTTGAGTCTCAGGGTTAAGCACATTCTGTTCTACTTAAGTGGCAATATGCCAAATCCGTTTAAATATTTAAACATTAACCTCAAAGTCACTGGTTTGTAGAAAGGCAGCCATTAGTCCAGAGAGATTAAATTTGTTCTCCAGGATGTACCATTGAGTACAAAGGCCATTTTGCCACTTTCTGAAAATGATTTCTGGAATAACTGAAGAGCATGGAAAAGCTCCTGGAGTATTCATGATCACTTCAATGACAGATTTCTTTTCTCTGCAAGTATGGACAGACACACGTTATGTGATGTTTTCCCCTTCTGGCACTACAGATTCATCTTCTGTGTTTCAAAAATGCTGCTGTTTTGCACTAGGAAAGTAAAAAAGTTTTGAAGATTTCATAGACAAGTTTTCCTCTGGTTATTTTACATTAAAACCCAGCTACTGAGCAGCAATAACCAGTATTCTACACTGACAGCTAGAAGCCAAAATGAAGCAAACTTCGAAAATGTCTGAGACAATGAAAAAAAAAAAAAATATTGTGCAAGGGCTTACAAGGAAAAACCCAGAACACCAAAACACACAATGCTGAGCTCATATCTATGTTTATAAAACAAATACTAGACAATTAAAAGCTGAATGAACAAGCACAGTGTTGCTGCTCTTCCTCTTCTTAACAGGCTGTATGATTACCCAGTTATTCAATGCTATTTTGAGGCAGAAAAGAAGTTTAATTTGCAATTTAAGATTTCTCTGAAATTGTGCTTCTCTCAAACAAAACCAGAAAACAAACCACACACACTGAAAGGCCATTAACATTTGAGATTCAAGGATCTGCACCTTTATGCACCATTACAATTGTTCATTCACAGCTAAATAAGAAATGGGATGAACATGAATATAGCATTTTTAAATTACCTTTTTCAGGGCGGGGAGAGGGAGAAGATCAGCCAAAGAGGTGAAGGGAAGGAGCCAGCACACTACTTTTGCAACTGTTTTGTAAGCCATCTTATGCTACCTGGAGACCATGATTAGTCCTGGAGATCAAGAAACCAACTTCTCTACAGCATCTGGCTATATTTACATTTGAAAAGCCTAAAACTAGTTTTATATGCAGCCATTGGTTGGCAAAACGAAACAGTCATCAAGAACACATTGCAACAGAATTTTTTTTCCTAGAAACCTTTCTCCCACACACAATTATTTTTTTTTTTTTTAAGACAAAGTTCTAGGCTGCCCCTCTACAGGAAGCTGGCATTCACTGCGTGTTTATAAATAAGCAGTTTGTAACAGTAGCTTTATTCTAACACCAATCAGATACAAACAAGCTCTAAATATAACTTATGTGGGTACTATGGAATGACCTTTACAGACCCAGACTTCTTTTATCAATGATATGCATCCCATTACAGATTAGAGAACAGAAAGGCTGATCCCAAAGCCCCCCACCCTGCTTCCACATGGTCTTCAATAAGAAAGCCTATGATGGAGTGACCTTGCAGAAGACAAAGCTTTCCCACTTACTTTGCACTGAAAATAGACCATTGGGGGGGAGGGGGGGGAACCCACCACACAGGCTTACTATATTTAGATGATAACTTACCTACAGGGTACCCCACAGCAGAGTCGAGGCTGGAGGCAAGCCCACATGCCAAGCTATACCATGGAAATGTCAAGCCTTCTGCCAGAAGGGCTGCTCTACCCACTGCAGTTCAGTAACTTCGTCCTTCTCAACCAGTTTTGGGTATGTTACGGTCACTCCTCTCAAGGATCCACATCAATCATTTTTCTAAAAAATGCATTTTTACAAATGTGTGTTTATGTCTACGCATCACTGCAGAGTACGGCTTACACACTGTCACAACAGTGCAGTGACCTGTGGGACACCAACAGCTCAGCTTACAGGAGACACTGCTATAAAGATAGCCGGGCACAGAGGCGAAGAATTACAATACTGATTGCCACCAGGCTAGGACAGGTGGAAAAAGCCATATGCTGAAGAAAAAAAATAAAATAAAATAAAATCCAGAGACCCCAACTAATACAGCAGGCACCACTGCCTAGTGCTTGAAGCGCCCAGCTGACAGGATACAGGGCAAGCAGGGAAGCTGCTAGTCCAATACAACAAAAAAAGCACGCTAAATACTTTTCTTGCTAAAGCTGTAATACCCCTTTCAGTAGAAGCAGCTTTTAGCAAGACTTCAGGAGGTCTAATGATACAGCCTTTTCATGTAGGAAACTGAAGACAGCTGCTATTCAATTATCACCTTGCAATCAAGCTATTAAATGAACTACCGGCTCAAGCTGGCTGAAATTCGGAACTAGATTTACTAACATCTAAAGTGTTGATATGCAGCACTATTAGAGTAGAGAAGCACACCTAAACACTAATTACGCCCAATACAACCATTGACACCTATGAGAAATCTGTGATACAAAAGACTTGCTTTATGGTATTTGACCTTGGACATTTGCTGAGCAGCAGGACACTGTATTACATGAAATCCATGGCACACAAACCCAGGTAAGTTCAGGGCAAGGAAAGAAAGGTAATGATGAGTCCTAACCACGTACAGAAACTGCTCAGATATCTTGATCTGTGTGTTTGTGTAATAAGGTAGAAGCAAACATTTACCACAAGCAGTATACATTATGAAGTGGATGACCAAGAGTCTTTCTAATCTCCTGAGAAAACTGTCGAGCTCACAAGGTTTGTACTACTTGGTATTAGAACATAAAGGAGCTACGAAGGAGGAAGAAGCCTTAGGTGAAGCAGTGCTCTGCACAACTCCAAAGTATCAAAAGAAGCTATTCATAAGCGTTCTTGCTCTGCACCAGCTCATATTCTGCAACTACAGACTCAAGTAGAATAAGCAGGCTTCCTGACTGTTTGGCAAGCCTCTGCCATCCTTCTAGGCAGATACTGAGAGAGCAAACGCCTAAATGCATCCAGCTGCCCAAAGCCACCAACCCATGCTGACTACAGAACCAGCCACTATTATCTCCTGGCATCAAGGCTCTGGCTGATTATATTACTATAGTAGGAGACAACACCCAGACAGTTCAGTTTCAGAATACTCAGCTGTAACAATTCCTGAACTGGTCCTATGAACTGTTTACGAGCACGAAACAGAGCAGAGGGAACACAGATGCACTACAGGGGACATCTGTAGCTTTAAGACACTTTTATACTGAGACACAAGTAAGGATACAACCAGACCAAAACACCTGAGGAGTTCCTTTCATTTAGGGAAAGCTTGCCAAGGAAGAACTCCAGAAATCCACCTGTAGATACAAAATTGACCAAAAAAAAAAAAAAAGAAATCTACCTGCAACTGAGCACCAAATAAGATGACCCTCACTGCATTCAAAAAAGCACAAGTATTCTATTATGCGAGAGAAGAGTACTTCTCAGAAGGACAATGCTGGCAACAAATTCATTAGGTTGAGCCACATGTTACGTGATAACACATGCCGCTCTATGAACTATGAATCGTATCAGCAGCTTCTCTTCCAGTACTTTCATGCTGTTGATGGCAGCTGCTGGTAACAGACCTGAAAAGTATGAGACTTCACAGTCAAAAACAGTCCATGCTCCACACTGCTTGAAAGATAAAAGAATAAAGTGCCATTAAGTCTGGCTTGTATCACTAAATGAGGAGTAAATCAAACATATAAACTAGCATTCTCTTTAGTGGAAGTTTGCAGTAGAATTTAGGTCCTGCAAACTTATACCTGAAGTACAACTGAGAAGATATGGACACCATATAGGCTGCCCAGTTACAAATATCTGTTAGAGCACATACCTGAAACAGGGAGTTGTCCAGATGGTGTTTCTTGATGCTAGTACTAAGTTCCTACAGACATCTCCTAGATATCTACAATGCAATAAAACTATCGAGTCAGCATTAAGGGTGCTTTGCAGAGGCGAAACTGGCAGACAAGCCATGCAATTAGGTAGCACTCCAACAGTGGAATATTGCAGTCAATAGGCTTCCCAAGATTAGATAATAGTCAAGCATGGAGTAATGGGTTTAAGATCCTTTACTGGGAGGAAAGCAATAACCAGCGCACAAATCAGATGAGAGTGCTGCAACAGACAGAGCCTGCTTGCGGTGCCAAGAACCGCTATGCCACTACATCCAGAAGTGTCCTGCACCAAACAACCATAAACAAGCAGTATCAAAGGCGAGGTTTACGCTGTCATGCAACGCTTTTCTGATGGACTCAGTGGAGACAGCATCAGTGGGAAACTCTTGACATGCTTAGACAGTCAGCATCAACAAAGAATCCACAGGACCATCAAGAGCTTCAGCTATGAGTCAGAAATGAACACGGGCACACAGGACTGAATGACTGATGTCCAGAAGGTGGAAAGGAGTAGCTGAATACAAGCACTCCTCCCCTTTTTCTTCTCCTCAAAACAATAACTGGGGGAAGAGGGAGAAATTTTACAAATGAAAAAAAAGAGCTAGAGGGCCATACGGTAATGGTTTAAACACCAGCACGTTTGCAAAACTGAAAGCTGCCAAGCCTCACAGAGGGAATCACAAAGTCGAAATTGAAAGATGGACAAAGCACCACCTGGTTTCATTCAACATATTGAAAAAAAAAAAATCAACCCAAAAAACTAGGACAGGAACACCTGTAGCAAAGAGTGGTAACTTGGCAGTGCTAGGTTAACAGTTGGACCTGATGATCTTGAAGGTCTCTTCCAACCAAAATGATTCTAAACTAGACTGAGCTTTGCATCAAGAACTGTATGTGGCATTGAGGAAAACAGGGGAGGTTCTGTCAAGTGTGCCAGTGTCCAATCTCTGCAAAGACTTTTCTAACAAGCCAGATTAGATCTCTGTGCTGAACAACAGTATGAGAGGATAATTTCAGTGCTAATTTCTTAGCACAGCTGACCAAGCTCACCAGTTCAGTCCAAAGCTGTGTGTAATGAATAGTCCCAGGAAAGAAGATAGAAGATCATTAACAAAAGTTTGTTTTTACATTCCACAAAGTGGAAACCCTAGCACTGCATACACCTTGCTGCAAGAATTAGTTGTTCAAACAACCTATCCTTTCACCCTAGTGGGTTTTGGTTTTATTTGAGCTTTGGCATGTTTAATTGCCAGCTCCTCCAACAACACATCTGGGCCAACAAATCAAGATGGAACAGTTCACTTTTGATAGCATTTAATCACTTCAGTTTCTGGGAAAATTATAAACTGGTTTAATTGATAGAAGAGGACTCGCTAGAAGCTGTGTTTTCTGAAAAGCATAACATTTAGGTTTGCTTACCCCAAAGAGCATCAACAGAACCAGTACAAATCAGTAGAAGGTTTAACAAGCGTTTAAATAAAGCCTCATAATGAAGATGTCAGGAAAGTTCATGCTTTCTGACAGGTAAAAACTCCATCAAAAAAGAGTTTAATCACCAAGTGAAATCATTGCAGATGACGTGATACTCCAAACAGCACTGCCTGTGGCAGAGAGTAATGTTAAAAGTCTTTCAAACCAAATTTTAAGTTATTCTTTGATTTTTCTCAGAAGAACATGACAGAAATTCAAGAACAGGACAGTGTCCTGATATTGTTAAAGAACTTTGATTCATTATTTTAAATAGTGAATTAATGTTTCAATGTTGATATAAATAATCCTAACATTGGGATGCACACTGCATATTGGTTTTGTTTATGGACTAACATTTCCAAGAAGGAATACCTAGCCCAGTGACTTCCAAGTGTTCGTGGTGAATGAGTTTGCCATAAGCTGAGTTCTTAATCGAGCAACTTAAAGGCCAAGACAGACATGAGAAACTACCAGTACGGAATACTGCAGCTGCAGAGAAGTGACACTGAATAACACAGAATTCAAGACATCAAAATTAATAAAATAAGCAGGAGAAGAAAAAAGCCAACCCACCCACAAAACAAGCAAACCCGAAGTGTCCAAACTCATGTCCAATTTTAGCAATTTCTAATAAAAAAATCCTTTATACTTCCTTAAAACTGGTCACTGTTTACAAGTAACAGTCAGCTGTGTATGTAGCTTTTGCTCCATGGACTGGAAGTTATACTGATCACCACCTAACACATTAGCAGAACTCCAGAAACTTTAGATAAAGCTCGCACAGACAGATTTCCAAGTTTACACATTGTATGTATGCCACTCTTCTGCAAGATAATTATTTATCAAGCTATTTGTACTTATATCCACAAAGCAGCCTGCAAATTGACCCATATACCACTAAAAAAAAGAGTCAGGTTTCCTGCTAATTTCTCCCGGAGAACTTGGAGATTTTTTTCCCCCAAGCTAAAAAGCAATTCTAAGGACTTGGACACATCTCAGCTTCAACTGGATGAAAGGACAGGCAGGTCAAAGGGGAGGCAACTCAACTCAAAGGGGAGCGTATGAGAATTTTTCAGGGCAGGAGCCAGTATTCAAAGAACTGCACAGCATCTACAGGCAGAACTTCGATCTTCTTGCAACTTGGAGTTGCAATAACGAGCTAGGGCCCTGCACAGCGACAGGATGAATCATCTGATCTGCGCAATTTTAGAGACAAGGGGCACCAATAGCTTACTTTAGACCAATTTCCTTGAAAGTCTCTCTGCGTTTCATCTGAAAGAGTGCAGTATCAAAAAACAGGTACAATTGCCAACTGACTTCTGTAACATCCCCTGCCTTTAATCCTCATCAGCCATCCCAGTTCAAGTTATTTCTCTCCTTGAACAAAGTTATTGGCAAGAATACCCAAAAGAGGTTACAGAACCTCCATCCACAGAGGTTTTCAAGGCTCAGCTGGACCCTGCCATGGCTGACCTGATCTAGCAGGGGCAGTAGTCCTATTTTGATCTGGAGGTTGGAAAAAGTGACCCCTAAAGGTACCTCCCAGCCAATCTGTAATTCTGGAAAAATATTTATTTATTAATGAAAAATGCAAACTCATAGAAAGCATTCTGCAACCAGTTCCTGGCTTCCCTTTTAAAGTCATGTCACTGGTATTTCAAGTACCTCTAGTAATCACACTAAATGAAATACTTCACTACCACCAAAACATTTGAATCAAACATTAAGGGCAAGCTTCTCGAACTCTGTCCAAGAGCTGATGACTGGTGTAGACTAGGCATTACCAGGATGTGTGCTAAGCATAAGCCAGTGTCAGCAGTATCTTCCATTTATACCTTCAGTTTAAAAGTGGTCTCACATCATGGTCTGGAAATACTACAACTTTAACTTTCTACTACCTTTAACTTTCTCAAGTAAGAGTAATTGCATTTGACTCACTAGGAGCATACAGGTAAAACACCAAGTAAAATAAACAAGGTATACCATGTTTATTGTGAGAATGGGCACACAAACCATAGCTGATGGACAAGTTCGTAGCCTTTCTTGTTTCACTGCAGTTCATTTACCAGCCCACACTCTTTACCACAACTCTATCAGACCGCCTGTTTCCACACAGATCGTTAGCTCCCAAACCCTCCTGGTGCAGCAAAATCCTCCTATTCTCTACATTCTTCAGACAAGATTATTCAGACTGCTGCAATTCAACACTAGAGGCATGACCAGTCAACATCTCTCTCCAGCAGCATCAGCTACAACTCCAACAAGAGATGAATGGAGGAGTCTGTGATACTCCCAACACCAAATATTCACACGCACCCAAGAGTACAGTCACACTCATTCAGGAGCACAATGACTAAAAGCATTTCTTTTTTGGCCAGTTGCATAGTTCCACAGCTGATCTCACAAAGGAAAAAGGAGCATCATTTCACAGGTCACTCCATTCAGACCTCAAAGGTGTCAGCCGATGCCATTAAACTAAATTAGGTCCAGGACACACTACATGGACCTCATACATTGTCAGATCAGGGAAAAAAAACAGAGTTACTTAACATAGCTACAAACATATTTTTCATAGTAATGAAAATTCCTCCTTCAATAGCCCTGTTCTTGCTTGAAAAAGGCCTGTCCACCTTCTTCACTGACACAAATGGGGCAAACCCAGCAGGGAGACCAGCTCTGGAAGCAAGGTTTTCTTGTTTCTTCCTGTTAGGGATCATTTACAGAGTATACAGTAAGAGGTATTACAGTTATTGGGAATACCTGCCATCAGAATAAAGCGCTACATCACCCACATTCAGATTGTTTTTCCCCACCTCGGAGTTTGCTGTACAGCTGCTGACCACCATTACCCTAAGCAGAAAGACAACCACCACATACGCACCCAGTGGGGTCTGCAGTAGAAACCAGCTCATCAAAACCCAATGTGGGTTTGCACATCTCGACTCCCAGTGCTTTGAGTGCACTAGTTTAATTTCCCTGCAGAATTCCCAAACACTCTGCCCCCGGACGTATACTATTGTGTGGTAACGTGTATCCACATTTATATTAAATGCAAAAATGAACTAGTGTCCGTTTTTTAATATGACATTTAAGATCGCAAAATGAAAAATTAATTGTGAAATCTCTAAGTATTTGAAGATTGCTGAGAGCACACTGGCAACAGCATTAAGATTTTAGTAAACTGGAAGAGCTAAAATAAATTTTATGATGAAGTCAAACAACATGACAGACCTAGAAGAACCATCTAAAGAGGAATGACAACAGAGACTGGAGAGCTGATAGAAGAGGGCGATGCACAGATCGCATCACAGCCATCCACTAACAACAGCTTCGGTTCTTCCTGACACAGAAACTAAACAGAACACTAACTGAAGCAGTTTGACGTAAGCAACTTAAGTGGAAAAGTGCCTGAATCATTAAGGATTAATACAATTCATCCAAGGGAAGGAAAAGTCAATGAAATGAAACTGGAGTTCATAAAAGGTGCTAGGAATGTTAAAAAAAGAAAAAAAGAAAATCCTACTGTTCAGTGGAAAGTTAAGTCCTGACATAAATTTTTGGTACCGAAAAAAGCCAGCTAATGTAGAAAACTAAGACTATTAATTAGTATTATTTTGTCACTTCAAAGACAAAGAAAATTACCAAATAGCACTTTTTTAAGTAATAAAGTATACCTATGCATAGCCAATGCATTTTGTGGAATAGTCTCAGTGACAATAGAGAAAATAGGAAAGCAGAAAACAACTCTTCACATGGCTCTATCAAAGCAACTGCTGAGTCAAAAACCATCTTCATACATGAATAAGGAAAAGGAAAAAAACTCCACAGTGCAAGTACTCCCTCAAAAAGAACATTGGCTGTTACTATTCTCACTTTTATGTTTCCTAAATGAAACTGTTCAACAGCCAGTTACACTTCACAAACACTGATGAAGTACTAACAAGATCTTGTTTCCCTTTCCACAAGAAATCAAGCAGAATAAAGAGGATTAAAGCTGGACAAGGTTAAACTACTGCACAGTCTGCGCATTCCACAAACTCGCCAGGTAATCCTCTGAATTCATGGGATAAAGGCAACTTTAGAAGGGCTTGATTTTCCTAGTTAAACAGTAAGTCAGGATATACCATGAAATTGAACGAGGAGAACCAAATGACCTAAACAGAGACAGGGACAGGCAATCCCAGCAGCAGTTTCTGCTGGATCATGCCTTTTTTGCTCACACAGGTATCTCAGCATCACACAATCATAATACAGCAGTGGCACACTTTAGCATCCAATATGAATATGTAACATACCACATTTATATATATAATGCATACACTTATACATGTATAAAAGCTTATGTATTTTTATATATACAATCAGTCCCACACTATCAGATGGATAATCTACGTTCCACAGTTTCTATTACAAGTCTAAGTAATTATTTTGCTAGATTGCTGAGATCATTAGCTACTTGACATGTTAGCTCAATACTAAGCCCTACAAATTAAAAAAAAAAAAAAAGCCTCCTGATAGTTGACATTTTTCGTAACAATCCACCTCTGTCCAAGAATCTTGGCTCTCCCTAAAAAAGAAACCCACTGCTTCTCTACGTGATTGCAGACAAAAGTTTGAAACCACAAAATGCAAGAGTTGGAAATAGGAGCCCCAAATGCGTTTAGAGTGCCATTACTCTGTCAGTTCCTGACTTTGTCAAGGCCTTTACATTGTGTTTTTGCAGACTCAGTCTCACAGCTGAAATCCATATCTCAGAAGTGACTAAGTAAATCACATGAGAACCAGGGGCAGCTCTGTATCCCACAGTAAGGCTTGCTATTTACTGACTCTAAATTGTTCAAAAAGATACCATGAAACCAGTTCTAAGGTGCCAGCTACTAGAAGTGTAAGGCTTGTTCAAATATTTTCAAGTTACGGAATCTTTACATACAGAATCATGTTTATCCTGGATGGCAAATGATGCTAGGTAAAGTTTTAGCATCAGAGTTATCAGATTATCATCACTATTTTAGCCACGGTTCTGAAGCCACCTCATCTGAGCCAAAAAACAGAACTCTGCAATAGTTTAAAAATTACTATGTGAATTTTAAATACAGCCTTGTTACCACAGGTACAATTAAGCTCCATAAAAACAGAGCTCAAAAAGCAACCTATTGCTCACCCACGATAATTAGCATTAGGAGAACTAAGCTAGCCCCAGTGGCTGGCATGGGGTCACGGGAACCAGCCGCTACAACGCGTCGCTCTAGTTCCACAGCAGCGGGGCGCACGTCACAAGGAATAAGCAATTGCTAATACCCCTCTGATTGAGTAATCCAGACAGTGAACTCCATCATATTGCTCACCACCATCCACGCTGAAAATCTCAGTGTTATTAAAATCACACAGGTTAAGGCTTTTCTGCTCCCACAAAACTGTTTCATTGTATGAAAAGCCTACCTCTCCTCGCTTCAGAGAGATGTATTACTGTGTATTGAGTTCTTTTAGAAAAAGAAAGGAAACTACTAACCATGAGTTATCTGTTCAATAGTGTACATACTACCTGATTTCTTAGACTTCGTATTGACAACGTTTTACATTATCGCTACTTTTAAGACTGTCACCAGCATTAGAACTCACAGGCAGTGACCGATAACACTGTATTTTACCTGCCTAAATGAAAGCCATGTACCTGCCACAGCGTGAGGCTTCATCTTCCGGATACCCCCCATGATGTGGGGTTTAACCATCACACCACAGGCATCAAACCCTCCCACCCACGCAGGGTGGTGGTGTGTCCCGGTGGCACGCTGTCAGAGCCCTGTCCGAAACAAGAGGAGCGGATGCTCAGTTCTCAGCTTTGATCAGAAACTAGAAAAATGGAGGGAGGCAGAGGGGAGCTTGGGTTGTTTTGAGAAGGGCGCTTGCTGGGGCGCTTTTTTTTATTATTATTATTATTTTTGCATTATTTTAAATACCTGCCTTGGAACAGCCGTATCAAGTCTAAGCTCAATGTCCTTTTCAGATACGGGCTCTCCTCTCCCTGCCAGGCTCGGGTGGTATAAATAGCAGCAAGCGGGGGAGCGGGCGGTGAAGGTATCCTGTCAAAGCCTCAAGAGCGTCGGTGGTTACCTCAGGGCCGCGGCCG
>VZSZ01011700.1:365204-416755 GCA_013398815.1 Ibidorhyncha struthersii
CCGCACGCCCCGGGCCCCGGCGGGAAGGCGGCCGGCTGGCCCCGTCCCGAACGAGAGAGGATGGAAGGCGCTCGGCGTCCTGGGTCGGAGCGGTGGTGGAGCCAAGGCTTCCCTCCGGGACCTGTCCGCTCGGGGCTTTCGGTGGGGGAGGAACGCCTCCTGGCAGTGTCCCTGACCCCCGGGAGTAGCTGCTGGGGATTCGGCACCGCGGCGTGTCTGCGGCTGGTGGCGCTGCCCCTAGGAGGAGGCGGACAGGGACCATCTTTTACACATAGAACCATAGAAGGGTTTGGGTTGGAAGAGACGTTCAAGATCGTCTCGTTCCAACCCCCCTGCCATGGGCAGGGACACCTCCNCCCCTGCCATGGGCAGGGACACCTCCCCCCAGCCCAGGTTGCTCCAAGCCCCCTCCAGCCTGGCCCTGAACACCTCCAGGGATGGTGCAGCCACAGCTGCTCTTGGCAACCTGGGCCAGTGCCTCACCACCCTCTGAAGTGAAAAGTTTCTTCCCAATAGCTAATTTAAATCTGCCCTCTTCCAGTTTGAAGCCCCTTGTCCTATCACTACATGCCCTTGTAAAAAGCCCCTCCCCAGCTTTCCTGTAGGCCCCCTTTAGGTACTGGAAGGGGCTATAAGGTCTCCCCGGAGCCTTCTCTCCTCCAGGCTGAACAACACCAGCTCTCTCAGCCTGTCCTCATAGCAGAGGTGCTCCAGCCTTTGGATCATCTTCATGGCCCTCTTCTGGACCCACTCCAACAGGTCTGTGTCCTTCTTATGCTGAGGACTCCAGAGCTGGATGCATCCAGATGGTGTCTCACC
The DNA here is from genome assembly GCA_013398815.1 of Ibidorhyncha struthersii. Lineage (NCBI taxonomy): Eukaryota > Metazoa > Chordata > Aves > Charadriiformes > Charadriidae > Ibidorhyncha > Ibidorhyncha struthersii. Next base: position 366,024 of record VZSZ01011700.1, read on the forward strand.
AAGGCAGAGTAGAGGGGCAGAATCACCTCCCTCGACCTTCTGGCCACGCTGCTTTTGAGGCAGCATCATTACAAAGCCCTCCAAAGTAAATTTTGCCTGTGTGATGTCCAAGGAGGAGAAGCTTCCAAATGCCAGCGAGGTTGGAGAGCCTTACCCGGCGCGTGGGGTGCACGAGGGCACAGCAGCCGTCAGGCTCGCCATAGGCCGATGTAGGAGTCTCGATATCCAGGACAGATTTGGTGACTCCATAGGAAATGCTTTCTTGACATCGAGCTAATTCCCTGACCTTCCCCTCCACCCTCCGCTACTATACACAGTTGCTGGCTATTTATATATGTGATGAATATGATTCAGAATTAAACATGCCAGGAAGACACTGAATCTTTCAACCTAATAATTAAAAAAGGAATAGAGCATGATTGCTTTGTTTCATCACCACATGAAAGAGAACTATTTATTTTTATTGTGGTTAGCTTAGTAGTAACAAACAAAATATTTTATTCCCATCCATGAAAAGCGATCTTGCCCATCTTCACGGGCTTCACCCAAAGCATGCTGGAGTCGGCAGGATTATGCGTGGGCTTTCAGTTAGCACATGACTGCAAACGTAGCAAGCCGGATTAGAGCAAGAGCGCTTTCGGGGTACAAGACTGAGCACTGTGCAAGACCTGGACACCCCAAGAGGGAATAATGCCCATCTTTAGTGATGGTCTATACGGTGCTGCAGACCTTGGGAGGCAAAGCCTTCGGCCGCACAGCTGAAGTGCCTTGGCAGGAGTCCGCTTCTGCGGCTGGACGTGTGGAACGAGGGACGTGGTGAGATTTTTGTGGTGTCATTAGAAACTGGGTGATAGATCGTTTACGCAGCCAGCCTTTCAGCAAAGTTCACAGGCATGGCTCCAACTGTATGTATCGCCGCTAATCTCAATTACAACTTAAAAATGCCTCTGTCTTTGTCACTGTGGGGATGGTCTGGAAAGTATCGACTGATCGCTACAGCTGAGAGCTCGTGGGATAAAGATCAACATGACCAAAGATCACAAGTTCATTCAGCGCTCGGTGCAACAGTTCCACTCCGATGGCTCTTTCGTTTTTCCTGGGTTTGTTGTTTGTCTAGGCCTTTCATACAGCAGTAATCAAGGGGAAAAAAAAAAAAGAATTTAAAAAACAGAGACCTGGATTCTTTTAAAATGAGATAATAATGAGGGAATTCAAGAACAGTTGCACTGGCCTTCCTTTAAAATCATCCCTCCTGGGAAGAAGGTATTCAGGTTGACGGTGATAGCTGAAATCACTACATGGTGGAAAATTTTTGTCAGATCTCACCAAGAAGGATTTCAAAGCAGCCGAGGACTCTCAATGCAAGGAAAGAGAAGGAACTAGAGAGGCCGCTGAGGTCTGTACAATTTACATTTTTTGCATCATTTGCTCTTGGAAGTCCTTTTCCTGAGATTCTAATCAAAAGCTGTTGGAAAACAGTTGTTCTGCTCAAAACCTTGTGACAGCCCTTTCTTCTCCTGCTAAGTAGCCAGGAATGATTCTGCTTCTCTGCCTTTTTTTCCTCCTCAGCTCTTCTGTCCATGCATTTTGAGTCTCATAAATGTAGGAGGAAGACTGCAGTATCACGTCACTTAATGTTGAAAAAGGAGGGAAGGAAAAGAGAAAGAAGAGGGAAGAAAGGCATAAAAAACCTTAAATGCGGAAGAGGAATAGAAGACTAAGGATAGCAAGGGGGACGGTAACCAAGACCACAAAGAGGAATAAAGCATGGGAGAGAATTGGAGAGACCGAAGCAAGGGGCGAATATCACAATAGGTGGGAAAGGGAAGAAATGGCATAACAGACAGTTTCTTATATTCTTTTTTCTTTCTTGTCAATAGGAGTTAGTCAGGAGTAGGCTCCACAAATGCCTCTAAAGGGGCTGGAAAGAAAAACTCCCCTGAGATGGGTGTACGTCTGTCTTTAATAATAGATATGATTGCAGCAGGTGTAAATAATTTGAAATAGTACCAGGTAACTTGAGTATCAATAGGACTAAAAATGCAGCAGTACAGGATGGCCAAGTCTGTGTCCTGTTGGTATCCAGAGTAATGGATGGTTTTGAATAGGTTATTAGGGAACTCACTGGGTTTCTGCTCCTGACTCTTACTGGTTGCACCTGTACTTTAATATTATATGGTAATCGGCTAGAAAAGCAGTCTTGTAACAGGGACTGAAATTCAAATTTCCCCGCTCCCAGCTAGTTACCTTAATTGTTGCGTTGCAAAGTGATGCCTTGCTTCCGTGGCCCAATGAATGTGGATTAGTTTGTTCAGAATAACAGCCTTTCAGCAGGCACAATGAAAGGCATTCCTCCCAGCTAGCCTCTGGCCTGGTGACCAAGGGAATCTCCTGGGAAGTGCCAGACAGGGATTCAGCGGTTGTCCTCAGGACTCTCCAGGTCTAAGCTCTACCTGTTTAGCTGCTGAGAGGAGCTCTCCTTCCTCCCATCGTGCTTTTGAAAGATGCCAAAGTCTAAAGTGCAGACCCTGCTCCAGCATAACTCAAGGATTAAATGCTTCAGATGCCAAGAAGGTTGTTGTTGCAGCGTTAGTGATTGGCAACTCAGGTGCTTCTCACGCTGGCTGTTAGAGATTCTGGCCCAAGGTAGTGACGCTTCTGGTGTGGGGAGTGTGGGCACCTGGCCCAGAGCTGGGGGCTCCTGACTAGGAAACTGGTGCCAGAACTTGGGGGTTGCAGCTCTTCACACTGCAACAGCTTAGCTAGTGGTGGATTTCTGGTCTGTGATAAGTCTTATCTTGGCTGTCTTTGGGAAAACACCATGTTGCGGATTTGTTCATGTTACACAGTGGTGTGTTCACGGGTAATTCTCAGCATCGTGAGGCTGACTTCTGTCAGATAAAATTCCAGCAGGCTGGAGGTTAATGTACTCTGTTGTGATTTTTTTTTTTTTTTTTGAGGTGGGGAGAGGGCCAGTGGAGACATGTAATGAGTGTTGATAACTGCATTTAATTTCTTTGGCAAGTGGTAAGTACTGTTCCCCTTTGTTTGCTTATGCAGACTACACTTAAAGCACTGCATAATATAATCTTTCTGGAGGGCAGTGCCAATTTTGGTTGAAGAAAAGTATAGCACCACCGTTGGAAGTCTTCATTATCTTCTGAGGCTCAATTACTAATGAATATTTTTTAATTTTTGTTACCACACACTTCACATTCATATGACTTCCTTTCTACCCAAGGCCTATTTGAATAAAATTCTATACTTCCTGCTTTAACAACATACCGATGTAGGTAATACATACTCTTAGGTAATTCTTTTTTCACATGCTTTTCACTAAAACAAGGTTCAGGCCTCTATTTATAAGCAGCACTGGTGGAGAACTAGAAAATATTCTTAATGCTCTAACCATTAGATTAATTAGAGTCCACTTGATTCCCTAATGTAATAAAACTCTTCCTTTTGTGGGCCATTATCTGTTAGATAAACCCCTACATTGTATGTGTTATTAATTATTTATTCCTTCCATTATTCTTAGATGCACATTGAAGAATTGGCTCATGGTTTCTAGCACAATTTGAAACAACAATTCTGTTCGATAATTTTTTGAAACATTTTCCTGTGGCAAATAAAGTAGTAAGGAAAACATTACGTTTCGTGTTCTATGGAGTTATCAATTTAATTGTTTTATTCCTATTAATATTTCAAGAAATCTACATAGTTTTTGTTTCCTTCCTGATATTAGTGATTGAGAATTTGAATATTATTCTCCTAGACTATTTTAATTACTTTTCTATTTTTTCTAGTTAGAAAAAAATTAACTTCAGTGTCATTTCAATGAGCTTACATAGCCATATGCAGAATGACAGCTTCACTGTCCTGTACCTACAGTTGTTACCCCTCGGTATTTTCCACATACCCTGTTTCCTAAGCAAACATAAGATAAGCAGATTTATGCAAAAATACCAAATATGGCTATTTGTGTATTCTTAGAGGAAAAAAAGGAGATTGTAGAGTGAACATGATGGCCCAGCAGAGCTATCTTTAAAACAGTCTTTTCAATCCATATAAGTACAATTGAGAATGTAATTGCCTTTGTCAAGGCAATGGGGAAGGGATATTGCAGCAAGGGAGATGGCTAACCCTGGAAAAGTATACTGGCTGGGAGCATGGCTGCTAGGAAAGGTTAAATCACAGATCACATGAAGATGTTTGAGAGATTCATATATTGCCACAACGTGAAGATTTCCAGTCAAACCTGCCCGCTTCCTAAGAGAACAGTGGTGTTATTTGTAGATGTCAAGAAATAATGAACAGAAAGAAAAATTAGAATCCTGTTTTTCAGTCAGGCTGAACTGGAGCTGATGTTTAAATAACCAAAGGACACTAACTTGATGAATGACTTGGTCACAGTTGAGAGAGAGAGAGTAAGGGAACTGTGAAAGAAGTGCCCAGAGATGCTAGCTGGCTCTCTTTGCAGGTGGGGCTATTTGATGTGATAAAGAGACAATGGCTGACAACAAATTTATGTGGCACTCCATAGCAAATCAGGGGAGAAACTGGAGGAGCTCTGCAAACAAGGTGCTGGCAGGTGAGTCAGAGAAGCTGGAGAAGGAGCGGGAGGTAATCTAGCTGTTAGAGACAGCGAACAGGGAATGGGGACTTTCAGTCTTGAGTGCAGAATGAAAAGCAGCTAACACCACACATTCTTACTTTTTTTCTATTACTGATTGTTTCTTTGCTTCCTTTTTTTTTTTTTTTTTTAAGGAAAGCACCTTTTCTTCTAGAAGTTCTTAAGATCTTTCTGTTCAAGGAACCATCTGTGGGAAAGAAATGAAGGTGACAATAAAATTCCAAGAAGACACTTGCACAGACTTATTTGAAAGCATTTCCTGCCAGGAAACAAGTGCTCCTGAGCCTTTAAGGGCTATGCCTCTACAACAGCTCCAAGGTATGCTTGCCTTCAGCTATATGAACAGTGGTCTGCAGAAGAATTATTGGCACTAAGACTTATTTAATGGAAACTAATAAAAGGAAAAGGTTACACGACCAGTTTCTTTCCCTACTTTTCAGTGCTTTCATCGCTACCTCACTATAGACTTAAATGTTTTGAAGAAACAGAGTTTTGCTGAAGTAAAACCAATTCCACTCTTATCTGTAGCAGGTCAGCTGTTTAAATGGTGCTGAATATTATTTGCTTCTATGGCTTTTCTGTGATTAAGGAACAAATAAACGATACTGCTATTGCAGCATCTCCCTGATGTGAGGCTTGGATGTGAGATTAAGCTAGCAGGATTTAGCAAGTATCATTTGCACGGTGGTAAATGTGGACATGAGGATGAACAGGCTTTTTGCCAGCAGCAAATACGTGGTGATGAGACTTGTTCTGACAGGAGAGCAGGCCAAGCTAACTTGCACACGGTTTGCCTATAGCCAATGCAAAGTAATACGTGCTGGCAATTTCTGCAGACCAGCTGATGCATAGTAAGTTGTTAATAGGTGTTAACCTGATGGTGCTTCTGAGCTCACAGGACAATGTAATGTAGTGTACCCCACTGCTCCTTGCTTAGATGCTGTTCTATCAGTAATGGGATTTTTCTGGTCTTTCAATCGACTTCTGTGGGTTCAGATATCGATGTATGTGCATGTGTATTGCATTGACACATAGCACCTTAATACTGCCAGTTATGCCAATGTTCATACTGGCTGGAATAGTCCTATGTAGAAGTAGGTATGGTATATGTAATAAGACAGAAACAACGGAGAAATGGGAGTAAACGTGATAAAGGTAGTGGGTACCAAACAGAGACTTGCACCAACACAACAGAGAGGAAAAGCTCAAAACCGGTTCTGTGTGGCAACAATATGTCCCCATCTGAGTCTTACTGAGAAAGGATGGAACAGAACAACGCTGGGAGGAAGCTGCGTTGCAGCAGCCTTTGCTCAATAGAGAACGGCTAAAGGTGAAAAGTCAGCTAACCAGAGAATGAAAACCTTTCCTCTTCTCTTTCCCTATCCTCGCTAATATGGACAGATGAATTCCAACATTAATGAAGGGACAGCATGTGCTTTTGATTTGGTGATTGAAACTGAATGCTGTTCTGTATGCATGAAAGGACAATAAGAGACTGGGGGAAAACAAGTAGAGAAAACACAAAACAAGCCTTTTCTGCATGTCATTTTGAAGAAATGGTATGCATCCAATGGGAGCAAGAAAATGAATGTAAATTTAGGTTTTTTTCCCCTCCCGGGTTGTAATACAAGCCAAAGGGAAGAAGACAAGAAAAAGCATATGTAATTTAGAGTGAAAATAATCCAATGGAAAAAATAAAAGATTTCTTATTTGCACTTAATGTGTTTTAGTCCATGTTTTTCACTGCAGCATAGATCACTTAGAGGTCTTACATGAACTTATGTCTGAACTGATCCTTATTTTCCTTAGAACAGGTCTGATGTATTTTTTTTTTGCTCCCTCTGGTACTTGTTCTAACTGACCAAAGAACCTTTGCTAGGGAAAAAAACCTAATAATAATTTAAATGCAACAGCCTGGAAGACTCTTGTTCTTGGCATAGCTTTAATGGCTGGACAGGCCTTACATAAGAAATTAGAAGAAAATTTAGTCCTGTCTAGGGTTCGAGCCACTTGATTTTACAAATTGGACAAGATTACTGGTGAATCAGGTGCACCTGAAATAAGAACAACATTATTTTGTTGGAAAATTGCAGGTAAATGAGAAAGGTCATGGATGCATTACATGTCTACAGCAGTCTTCACCTGGGAGGCAGCAGGATTTATCTATGAAATTATGTTATTGATATTTCATACTGTAAAGACATTGTAAACAAATGAAGTGATTAATAAAGCAGATAAATTTTGAATTAATATTTTAGTTGTGTCATTTTAGCTATTGTGCAGTCTTAAGGATTAATTGGAAGTATAATGAACTGTAACAAAAACGAAAAAGCCAAACGTATAAAGTTACAAAGTCATTAACATTGTCTGGGAAATCTATTTCTTTCTTTGTTTTCATTGCAGTTCCTTTTTCTGCGAGGCCAGCAGTCCTGGACAGTAGAAGGAAGAGTTAAATTGGAGTAGGAACAAACATGTTAGTTTCTTCGTTGCTAGTTACTTGCTTTCTCTTAGCTGAACTTAAGGCTAGCATGTAGATAAGCCACCAAGATGCAATATCGGAATGTTTTGAAGGCAGAAGTCAGTTTATTTGCACAAGGGATTATGAAAACATGTATGTTTTCTATTGTGACCAGCTTCTGAGTCAGAGCTGGAATGTGCAGCGGAAGAGTACTCATCCCTGCTGTCCCACATGGCGCCCTCCTTAACCACAATCTCTTGCTCAGCCTCCTATTAGTGGGCGTTTGTCAGTTTTTATAATTTTCCACAGTCTGAGAAGCAAACTGTAGTAACAAATAGCATTTTCTAAGCCCCTATGTATTACTAGAATTCTCCAAGGAATCCTTGTATGCCTGACTTTTTTTCCCTACTTCATACGTATCACAGAAAACTGGCTGAAATACCATACTATGCACATTGACTTGTACTTCTGGATTTCATTTGCCATTTACGATGAGCAGCTTGCAGTGTGTTTAAAATGGCTATAACAGGCAGTGCTCTTATTAAGAGCTACTGATCCTGTCTCTGTGAATATTGATATAATAGATGGTGGTGCCAACTAGAGCTGATTGCTTCCTGCTCTTCAGCGCTGCTGTCTCTGTGGAAGTTGAAGCTGCAGACTTCCTTAATCATGCCAGTCTCGAAACTGAAGACAATAAGGGCTAAGTATAGTGGAGCCTTCTGCCACAGTCAGCACTTCTTTCTTTTAAATACACAGCTTGGATGTAAACTAGCAAAGGTAATCTTTTAGGGAGAACTCTGGGCATTTTAAATATACCCTGAAATACTTGCACACTATACCTCTCCCAGAGACTGAATTCATCACTGTGGAAATTGCTTCTGAAACAGAGCCGTTCTGCTACCTTAAACCAGTATGCAGACCCTGCACAAAAGCCTTAACCTCTCTGCCTATGTTGTATATAGTTTAGGAACTCCTGCTAGTAAGGTTTTATCCAAGTGATGGATAAAACATACATGAGGAGAGTATCAAAGAGTTCAGTGACTTGCCACAAGATACAGAGAAAATCAGAGGTGATGGAGGAAAACATTAATTCTCACTCTTGTATCTATACATTCTAGGTTTCACTTCTTAAAGTGAAAATCATACATTTGGGTTTTATTCTCCTTTATATTAAGAAAATGAGATCCATGAGTCAGAAGGGTTCCAGATTTTCCCTGCCTTTCAAAATCTAGATGTCCCAGGGAAGAGATTTTAATTTTGGTCACTTGTTCTCTTCCCACTATGACTGAACTCCTTGATGGTAAAATAGGCAGTGAAGTGAACAGTACTGCAGTACTTTCTTCTTCCAGAGAATAATACAGGCTTTGCTTAAAATATTTATTTTTATCAAATAATTGAAGAAACACATTTGTAGCTGAAGATCTGTGCCACAGCATTTCCAAGAAGCAGTCTGCTGAAACTTCTTTGTTTTTAATGAGTAAGCATAAATACACCCCAGTGAAGGCTTTCTCTGGTATCACATCAGCGTTGCTTGCATTTAAATTAGTGGGTCAGGAAGAAAGGACAGTGGAACCTTTTATTAGCAGCTGACTTCTCTCGAGTCTCATTTTACATTTTTGGTTCCAGCATTATTCAACTGAAAGCAGATACTGTAGGTAAAAAAAAAAAAAAAAAAAAAAAAAATGNACCGAGACAAGGCAGCTGCCAGACATCAGCTTCCACTGCGTTCTTCAAAAATATCTGTATCCTCACTGATATTATAAAGAACCATAATGCGGCATGTTTCCTTGTGAAACAGGTAGTCTTTTGTGTTCTCTGGTAAGAGCTTTTCATGAGCAAAGTCTATGATACAGAGTTCAGTATTTTTTTAAAGCTGTCTTAGGTGAAAAGGCTGCTCATCAAGTAAGAAACAAAGGTAAATAGCCATATAAATTGTATTTCACCTGCTGAAATCATTATGGCAGTGCTCTTCTCTCAGGAAGTCCATATTTTCCCTGCAGTCACTTTGTGATGTACCAGAAGACCTCCAAAGTGAACGTGATAACATTATTTTTCCTGTCAGGAACTCTTCCTGTGTTGGACACCCTGACGCTCATTCCTCATCTTTAGTGATGGTGTTCTTTGAAAAGCTGCAGGATGTCTACAGACAGCTGAGAATCGCCTCACAATCACAGGCCTTGGTTCTCATGGAGGACTTCAACTACCCTGATATCTGCTGGAAAAGCTACACAGCTAGGCATGTACAGTCCAGGAGGTTCCTCCAGTGTATTGACGATAACTTTTTGACTCAGATGGTGGAGGAGCCAACAAGGAGAGGTGCTCTACTGGACCTGGTACTGACAAACAAAGAGGGACTGGTGGAGGATGTTAAGGTTGGGGGCAGACTTGGCTGCAGTGATCATGAGAAGATAGAGTTCAGGATTAAGTGTAGTATGCATAAAACAGCAAGTAGGATTGCAGCCTGGGACTTCAGGAGGACTAACTTTGATCTCTTCAAGAAACTGCTTGGAGAAATCCCATGGGTGAGGGCTCTAGAGGGTAGGGGGGCTCAAGAGAGCTGGTTGATATTTAACTATCACTTCCTCCAAGCTCAGGGTCGGTGCATCCCTAAGAGCAAGAAATCAGGCAAGGGAAGCAGGAGACCTGCATGGCTGAGCAAGGAGCTTCTGAAAAAGCTCAAGTGGAAGAACAAATTTTAAGGTATGTGGAAGAAGTGACTGATCCCTTGGGAAGATTACAAGAATGCCATCAGAGTATGCAGGGATGAAATGAGGAAAGCCAAGGCCTCCTTGGAATTAAATCTGTCTGAACAGTCTTTTTTCAGTGGTGCCCAGTGATAGAACAAGAGGTAATGGGCACAGACTGGAACACAGGAAGTTCCATCTAAACATGAGGAGAAACTTCTTTTCTTTGAGGGTGGCAGAGCACTGGAACAGGCTGCCCAGAGAGGCTGTGGAGTCTCCTTCTCTGGAGATATTCAAAACCCTCCTGGACGCCGTCCTGTGCAACCTGCTGTAGGTGTAACTGCTCTGGCAGGGGGGGTTGGACTAGGTGATCTCCAGAGGTCCCTTCCAACCCCTATCATTCTGTGATTCAGTGATTCTATGTCTTCTTCATTTCTAATTTTGGGTTTAACTAGTGTACAGATGACAGACATTTTGAGACCTATATAGAGAATGTATAGCCTGTTATCACATGCATCAACAAGTAAGTCTGAGACGTCATGGACAATATCTTCCTTGCTTTCTAGCTCTAGCTCTTTCCAGCTCTAGCTGGACATAAGCACAGATATTTTTCTTGTACTGGTAACACAGGAGAAGGTTGTTGATCATTAGTATACTATGAATTACAGAGCACATACAGACTTACGGGGCTACACTCCCTATAGAATGCTATATAATGAATATGGCTTTTCAGTGAGAAAGTAGAATACTAGAAAGGATTTGTTGCTAAATCTGTGTTTTCTTTGGGACACTATGTAAATGATCTGCCTGAGGAGCAGATGACAGGTCTAATTCATCCCCAGTGTTACTCTACTGGACTCAGTTGACTTCCATGAGATTAATTTTGTTCATTTTTTGGGGAAGAGAAAAAAAAAAAGTTGAGAATTACATAGCTGTGAAGGTGTCCAGTTACTATCTTATATATGAAACTTTTATGGCAGGTTTAGAGGCTCAACTGCTTTGGTTTAATGTTGGGGAGCGAAAGAGAAATATATGTGCAATATATATGCAAATATTAATGACTTTTTTTCCAAGTTGTGTTATTAATGACTTCTTTTTTTTTTTTTTGAGTTGTGTAAACATAACAAGGAAGCCCTTCCCTTCCTTCAATACTCTAGAACTTTTTGCTTAGAAATTTTAGGTTGAGTGACTTGTGTTCTTCCAGATGGGTGTGATTTTTCTGTTTTCCTTTTTTCTGTACTGAGTCAGAGAGGTAGTCAAACCAACTCAGAAGCTGTTAAGCCCCTTGTTAGGAAAAGTCAGTAAGAGGAATAGACGAGAACTGTGCTGAGATCTGTAATTAAGCATGCTGCCTAACAGAGGTAGAGAGGATTCAGTGACAGAGGACTGGAACAACTTGAATTAGCATTATTTCAAAAAATGCCATGGGATATTTAAAATGAGTCCTTCAAAGTTATTAGAAAACAAGAAAAAAGGAGATGTGTTATAATCATTAAAATCCCCTTCATCACAAGATAAAATGTTTGTACATCTTGCAAGTGTTAATAATACAAACTTAGGTACTAGCTATAGACTGAGACTCACAAGACTTTCTAGCAATTACCTGCAGCATGAATTTTACATTTGCTGAGTACCACATGAATGACCCACCAATTTCAGGGAGGGTGCTTTTCCCAGATGGGCGTATGGCATCTCAGCAGGAGATTGATTTCCTGTTCTCCCTGCAGTGAATTCACTATGGCACAGGCACTTATTTCATCCTGCTGGTGCCATAAGTGTTCTCAGAATCTCAGTTTCCCGATCACAGGAAACGTTCAAATACTTTATTATGTGTGTTATGATATAAAGATGGACCTCCACTCCAGTAAAGTTCCCTTGAATTTCAGGGTAGCTGAGATGTGAAAAATAGAAAGAGATCACATCAGGGAAGAGCAGTAGAGGAATCATCGTGTGAATACAGTAGGGCAGAGGTGTTAGTTCAGGTAGTATTTCAGACTTGCACAGTTTTGTTTCTGTTTGCTAATCAGCAGAAGATATGAACCACTCTTGTAATTCAAGGCTTCTTAAATTAAAGAGACCACAATTTAACTGCCTAAATGTGCCATACGTCAAGATAATTAGATGCTGTGAATTTCCATAGGATTTAGGTAACCTTAGGAACTCATATATGATTTCAAAAGTGAGTGAAGGACTAAATTCACTTAAACATTTTTGACTTGTTTTCTATCATTCAATAATTAACTTAATCAGGAGAAATGTTTGTACTAGTTTACAAATGTGGTGTTGCCTAAGAAAACACATGTACAGAGCACCATCTAGTGCAGAATTACACTGACATAAAAGCCTTTCTGCTCATATGTCACTTGTCTGTGTTTAGCTAATTTAATATGAACTATCATGTTGCAGAAAGTGCCAGCCCAGTGGCTCCTGTGGAAACATAATTTTGCAATTACATGGGAGACGATGGACTGAAAATTACTTGGGATCTTTTGCAAGGCAAGAAAGCTGGATGCACTGAAATTCAAGTAATCATTTGTGAGAACCGTAAACTTTTAAGAGGAATCTGCTTATCTTCCTGCCCACACTGTTGGGTGAGATATCCATTAAATAACTCAATACAATCTGTTTATAAACTAGGTTCGACACTGATTCTCACAATAGATTTAGAGACCTAACTGCCATTTTTGGTGCCTTACATACACTATTTAGCTTCTCAGAGCCTTTGCTCAGCTTCTGCAGAACCTCAGATCTACCCAAGTTCCATAAGCCAGGCATTCACAGGTATGCAAACCACAACTGGGCAAGATTAAAGACTGTCATTAAGAAGGGAAGAAAAGAAGACAGGAAGGAAGCTTAGATTCTATAGGAGACAGGTAAAAGAAACTTATACACAGGTATTTATAAGTTGCTGAGGAAGGATGGGAAAAAGTGAGCTACAGGTGGTTTTTTTTGCAAAGGCCATATTTTGGTTCTTCTGCAAGCACACAAACATATGAATTTGGCCCCAGGGTTGTTTAATCAACGTTTGGATAGCAACATTATGTTTCTGATGCAATCTATTTAGCATTAGGGTAGGATTAAGAGGAATGGTCTTAGTTAACTGAAGATGTAGCAATGACAAGCTGGATTTCCTCCTGCGCTAAACAAAGGATAAGATGGCCCTCAGGTGCTTGGAAAAGATGATTTTTGGATGAACACTATGTATTCTAGAAATATAATTAGGCATCAAAGAGCCACTATCACAGTAAAGTTTTACATTCTCTTTGAACAAACACTTTAACTAACAGAAAATTATAACTTTTCTCTCTCCGAGCGTATATTGCATACGGATTTTGGCTGAATGCTTGAAACCTCAGATCTACTCTGAGAAAACAGCAAGCATATGCTCATACTAATTTCAAAGTACCTCCTGGTTTTGAATAGCTCCACTTCTTACTTTGCAAGTTGACCTCTTAATAGACAATTAAAAAAAAAAAAAACCAAGACAGAAATAAGTGCAAGTTTTTGAAAATTTAGCTAGAGAATACCTCCCTAGATACCTTTAATGATCTTTCGATCTCTTCCACAACTGCCAAAGAGAACCTACTACTGAACAAAAAGCTGCATTTTCGTTCTTTTTGAGGTAATGAGGAGTAAACTAAAGGAACATGACAGGAGTATTCACAGATCTGGCAAACTGTGTTCGGTTCCCCTTTCTGTGTATACCTTTTTGCTAACAGCGAGGAGAAGTAGCTTTGACAGAACAAAATGTTAAATTTACAAAAGGTGTCCAAGAATTGGTTTCAGGAGTAACAGTTTTGGGAATGGTGGGGAGAGGTAGGTTCTAGGTAGGCAGTAGAGCTGAAGAGAAGAGTCTCCACTGGAAAGCAGTAGGCCGGATTGCAGTACCTCAGCCCTGTCAATGCATAGTACACATTCTACGGAAAACAAATGTTGGAGCATATAAGGCTCTTTTATTGCTCATTTCATTCACCTGGGTTTGTGGTTTCCATTCTTTTAATTGCCAAAATATTTAGCAAATGGAAGAAAACAGAAACAGAATACCAAAAATATAGAGGTGTTTCCCTTGAACAAATACTACAAAAAGAGGCATTTTTGATTACAGGTTGCTGGTAGCTATCATTATATTCTTTATTAAGTCATGACTGACAAAACATTTTCCTTGTCATTTCTTGATTCTTATTCTTCTTCTGTTGGGTTATATGATTTGTATTATATGGTATGTAATAATTTCCAGCTATTTGGGAGTTATTATGTTGTTCTGTCTATTGCCTGAACAAATAAACTGACCTTTGTTGTGCTATCTTGTAAGAATAAAGAGTACCTTAGAACATGTTTGTACCTGTTGAGGAAATAAATTAATACGAACAGGCAGAGAAAAGAATTCTCTTCCAAGCTGTACTCTCTTGTCTAGTAGCTATTTAAACTTGCCTTTTGAAAATAAAGAGTTTGTTTAATTGAGAACACTCATATGACCATTTTGAATTACAACACTTTCACATGTTTTTCATGTGGACAAAAAGATTTATTACACAAAGAAAGGCCACATAAAGATGGTGAGAATTAAATACTGTATTTGCATATTGCTAGCAGTATGCTAGATGCTCTTCAGACAGCTAGGATATCAAAGTCCTTGCTCTGAAAAGCTTCACTCCAAATAAACATATAAATGCACTGTAAGATGTACAAAGAAAGATTTGATCCTCCTCATTTTATGATTTCCAATAGAGAAAGGGAGTCAAATTTTACATCAGAATACGACAAAAGCATCCTAACTCAGCTGAAAGATTTCATTAGCGTTCTCGTAAGTAAAGAGGATGGATTTATGCTGCAGCAAACAAAAAAATTACTACAGATTTTATGAGCACAATCTGTACATGTTAAGAGTCCTTTTTGTGTGCTAGAGATCCAACTTTGCTGTACTTAAATCCTCCATGTCTTTTATTTAAATCATGTGGAATATGATCTGTCTTGATACTCTCCAAATACATGAGCTAATCTTTCCATTTTCTTGTGAAAAACTAAGGGTGTTTTTACAATTTCTACATAATGTTATCCATGTTTTTGCAAAGAATTAAATCCTTCTCCTCTTAGAGTAGCAAAAGAATTTGAAAATCATTATGGGAAATACTGTACATACAACATCTTTTTAAACTACTCCAAAACTTCCATTGTATTATTAATGACCCATACCTACAGACCTTCTCATAGAGTTACACAGGAACCCATTTTAAATTCTGTAACAAAAATGGATAAAAATACATATCAGATGTTCCATTTTAATGTTGAATGCTGAATAAATATATATCTGTATATAAGTATATACATATATACATACACACACATACATACGTTGGTATTCCTTCCTCTCAGAAAACAGAATTTAATTTGGTTTAACTGGTTAAATAGGGATGTGCTAAAGGCTTGAAATCTCTGGCAGCATATCTATTGATAGATCACGAAAAAGACTGGATTATCTAGAATACCTGCTATTACCACAAAAAGCAGAGACCTCAAAACCCATATACTGCAGATTTTTATTAGCACCATTTTTACATTATAACATTCTTTTTAGCCACCTGAACCCCATTTTTTCTCTACATAATTTCCCTTTTTGTTTAGGTGTAACCTGATTTATCTTATTGAGTGAGATGATTGTTTCATATGAACCTCTCTCTTTTCCCCCAGTTATTCTACACATCCTCCCTCCTTATTCCATGCAATTCTTTCAAGGATTCTTGCCAACTTTTTGTTTTGGAGGATGGAAATGGAAGGAAAAATGGCCACACACGGAGTTACCATCCAGCTGACCTGTATTCGTATCAATGTAGCTATAAACTGACTGATAAGATTGCCAAAAGTTAGTTTCAATTATGTCAAGCTTGACTGAAACTGGCTGCAGGTTCAAAAACTGTATTGGGACAGAGGGAGAGATACTGGCAGTCCAACCACAAAAGCAAAATTTTTTTATGAAAGCAGGGAAATAAAAGGGCCCAAGTTTGGCTCAGATCCATGTGTTTTTTAAAATCTTCATTTGCATCTGCTCAGCAGAAACAGATTACATTTCATCAGATAGCTTTCTAGACAGTGTTCTTATCTGCTCCATGGCAGCAAGCACTAATCAGCGATTCTTGTTATTATTGGCTATTAGAGTCTACTGTGGTGCTCAGCACAAAAGCCAGTGATAGGCAGAGTCTCTGTTACAATTTTTCTTGTACATCTGCAGCTTGAGAAGGGGGAAAGCCCAGGGAGCCAAGACACAGGAAAAGGAGAAAATAGGCTTAGAAGTAGAACCACACTGAAGTGACTGAACGGGGCATTTGAATTTGGAGAGTTGTGGAGACTAGCAGATACACAAAGAAAGTAAAGATTTATAGAGTCAAGCACTAAGAACCTCTACAATGATTCTAGTTGCACACAAAATACACTTCCCTCTACACATGCATTATGATAATCTGTGTTCAAAGCGTAGCTCACATTAGTTAGTTGCAGCTTCTGTTACTTAGCTTTTTGGTAAACTCTCAATGTCAATACATTAAAGTCTAAGTTTTGTTACCAAATGTTAGCGCAAAAAAAAAAAAAAGAAGCATAATTGTTACCAAGAAGTAGAAAGGCATAATTACTGACCATCAAAATGTTAGATTGAAATGATGTGACCAGCCCCAGAAATGCTCCAGCAGCAACAGACAATCCACTTCTGTATGCTGGATTCAATTGATTCTAGCCTGGTAGCATCCCTTCTTTTCCTCCAGCTCCCTACTTCATTCTTTATACTTTCAATTTATGCTGTGTACAAAACACACGTAACAAACAAATGAGAGGAATTTACAGGCAACTCACTTCTAAAGCTTTGAATCATTCTAAAGAATGTTTGTTCCATCTACTAAGTAAACCATCTTTACACTTGTATTTAAATAGTTTTTTGGTTGTAATAAGTACAATTAATTTTCATTTTTGAGACAACACAGTGACAATACTGTTTTTTTAAAAGGTGAAAGGATTTGTAGTTACTGCAGAAGCCCAAAATTCACCATGTTGATGAAGATGTCCTTATTCCTAGCCTGCCTTTTTAAAAAATCCTGTACACGTACTAGCACTAATATTTGTATCTACAGATTCATAGGCCAGATTGTCTTCTCATTACATCTCATAAAAATACTGGTTGCAGAGGAATTATTCCAGATGTAAAAATGCACAGGTAAGAAGGAAAAATCTGCCCATCTGCTTTAATTTGGATTGATATGCTAAAAGATTGACTATATAAATCGCCTTAATAAAATACTTAAACACTATTAGGTTCAAAGTCTGCTGGTCTGACCTTCATGACAACGGATTTCAGAGAATACCACCAGCCGTGCCAAGTGTACCAAACAATCCCGTTGTCCGTCTGTGCAGTATAGGGGCCTTTGTAGTACAAACCGTTCAAGTTGGCAGAGTGACACCTGGTGGAAAAGTAAAGGAAAACATAAATAAGGCCACCTGCCGAGAAGTTGCAAGCACTTCTAGTTTCTGTACGAGGTCAAAAACTGTGCCATGTTGATAAATGCCCATTTTGACAGCTGCAAAAATGCCAATTTGTGGACTTCAGTGCACCTAAACAATAAAAGTTTAATTAGGGAAAAATCGCTCTTAGCTGCTTTGAAACAAAAGTTCTTTTTGTTCTTTCCACATGTTTTCTGACATTACTAGCTCTCTGAGTTTTCCCTGCTAATCTCTTTCAGTGAAGAATTATTCCGGAGTTGTTCCGGTCATGTGTGGCAGCAGGGCACACACCAAGCAATACTCTGGCAAAGAAATACTGTTCTGCTTTTTCTTGTTCCAGAGTAACCCCTCTTAAGTTTTGCAGTCACCCAACATTGTGTTTCATGTGACAAAACCTGAATACCACCATCAGTTTGCTTATTCAGCTGTGGACTTCTGTTTAGAAATAGATGAAATCTGACAGCTAATTAAACATATGTATACCAATTCACTGGATCTGGCATTTTATTTGACTATACAAAGTACTTCTTTTTTGGGGGGGGTTCTTTAACACACTGAAGCAGAAATGCTGTTACAGTTTATTAAATACAGTAATTAAAACAAACCTCTTGCAAAACTCAAAAGGATTGAATAGGTACTAGCATAACTTGATACTCCTTTGGCTTCTACAAGAAAGAAGTTTAGATCTTTAGGTGAGAGCAAAATGGTTGTTTCTTCTGCAGCACATTGCAATGAATCAGCTTGGTTTATCTGCCCATTCAGTATTTTGTTCTAAGTATGGTTAGTATTTAGCTGTCAAACACCATGATGGATTTCAAAAGCGGACTTCAGAAAATATGCAAACAGAAGACAGTCCAAATGAACCTTATGGTTATTTGGAACCTTATTATTACTGGCAAATCTTACTCTCTTTGTCTTTGCTTACACGTCATTAACAATGGGTTTTGAGAACTGAGATAAAAACTGTGATAAAAGCCTCATAGGAAAATTCTCATATATATATATGCTTATTTGTTGCTTACAATTTCTAAGCTCAATTTTGGTAACGTGTTGGCTGAAAGATTATAAATTGCAGATATGAAAAGTGACTTTGTCTTTGAGAATGACAAACTTGTATCAGAGCTGACAACCTTTCTATCCATACAGATTCTGTGTTGAGTGAGCATGCTCTCTGCTTTGAATCAAAACACAGATTTCATTAGAAGAATCATAATTACTAAGAGGTATCTAGATCAACTGAACCCTTCTTTTACTTCCTTTGATGGAAGCAGGCAAAACATGATTTTGTCAACAGCAACACGAGCCAGTAACAACTCTTAATTAGTGCTGGGAGGCACTAATAGCAAAAATATACAGTATTCTGTAACTGACTGGGTGCTGTCTGAACTAACTGAACATACTAAAGAAACAACTGGCATGTGATTATTGATATGATATTCTGAAGCAACATTCATTATTCATAAGTCAATAAACACCTTAAGTTATCCTACATTCCTCCTTTCTTTCTGGTCAGCTAAATTTTAAAGACTGCACTGCAATTGTTTAAGAAGTACAGTCAACTCTCAATTACCCGTGGACATTTTATCTCAATTATATATTAACTGTATGACAGATGTGGAGAGATGGAGTTGGTTCCCTGAAAAACTGAATTCTGCCTGGACTTACTGACTCCAGTAATGCCCCACATGGCTGTAGCTATGCTGTCTCCAGGATGATTGGTGAGGCAGGAAGCCCGAGTTTGTGAGATCTGTGGCCCCAACTTGATGCCTGGCAGATCCACTGTGATCATCCATGCATGGTGTAACTAAAACTGGGAGTGCTAGGGAGAGAATAAGCTCATGTCCAACTAGACCTGTTAGTTCTTCTTTTACCAGTTGTGAACCTACTGACCTTTGCAACACCCTGGATGTAGGAAAGCGTATGACCTGGGTGTAGTACCAAAGTGAACTCAGCTCTGTGGATTTGCATCCAAGCTGAAAAATCTCTTCTAGAGCTTTACTTGCAAAAGAATGCAGAGAGGCCATTTTTCTGCAGGAGTCCAGGATAACAAGTGCTGGAGCAAGACCGGTGACTTCAAACTAGATCTGAGCTACTTCCATGTGGCCCCACTTGTGTCACATCCCTTGGTATTCCTACTATCTGGGCTTTTCTGTATTTCATTAGTCCAGATAGCATAAAGCTGCCTATAAAAAATTCCTTCATAGCTTGGAGCTCCTATATAAACCAGCCAAGAACACTAATTCCTTCTGTGTTTGCTAATCTGTGCATGACAAATAAATGTTCTGAGTGCTTTCCTTTCTCTGCCAGTACTGTTCTTTTGGGTAGTATTTAAGGGTACTGAAATTTTCTAGTATTTTGCAGTATTCAGTTTTATGTTAGGCTTAACATAATAAAAGTCAGTAGCAAGGCAGTGGAATAACACTATTAGTAACTCATTTTCATTATCCAGATACACTGTCATTTTAAGAGCATAAGCTACACAGCCATAATAGGAAGTAGCCTGGTAGGAGTCAGCTATCTTTAGTAGTTATGTAGCACCAACTACAAGGTATTAATAACTGGCTAGTTCTGCCGTACAGCTACTTTTGCAAATGGGTCATTCTTTTGTCCAGACCAATCCAATATTAAAAAAAAAATATTTAAAAGACAAAAAATTTATGCAGTTGACTAAAAGTGATTGGTGATTCACTCTTAATGAAGTCCATGGCACGGTATCAGAGTTTTATGCTACCTGAGGTCTAGATATTCCTCTAAATCCACAAAAGTTCTGAATTCATGGGAAAAGGATATCCAACACAGTTGCCTTTTCCATTTATATCTTTGCTTTCGTGAGAACTGCAAAAAAACTGTCTACATGTGATTTTTTTCCATGTCTCAAACATTCTGCTGACCCACTATCCATGCAAATATATTAAAATTTATTAAAAGAAGCAATTAATTGTGAAACGTTAAGTTAAAAGCTACATCATATCAGCTAAGGTGGTCACAGAATACTCACAGAAACAGAATTTGGAAAATGAAGAGTTAAAAAACAGAAACAAAGGATGACACAACAGAGAGAAACAATGGAGTTCTTCCAGCCTGGCAGCTCTTGCCAAGTGAACTGAGATCACAGTGAGAGAGTAGTATGCTTCCCTGAGCTGTATTTTAAACCTCTCTATTACACAGCCAGATTACATAGTTTCTCTTCATGGCTATATTTATCTAATTAATTAAGGGAAAGAACTTAGCTGCCTATACAGGCCGTGCTAAGGCTACCAGTTTTACCCTTTCTTTTTGAATTGGTATTTTGTATGTAAGTAGTATTTTAAAATTCTTTTACTGAACCCTATTAAAAAAATCTTCCTCTCAGTCCAGCCACGCTCACTGACAGAAAGTGAGTGGATGCATTCCCATCTTGATTTAGAAGGAATAACAACAGTGAGATGCTGTGAACTGAGGTGAAAAAAATGAGGCTTAATAACCTGGCACTAGCTTAACTTGTCAGATATTCTGCAGTACTGCCACATCTGGTCTAGTGCAATGCAGGAGAAATGCAAGAATGAAGTACAGCAGGGATACATCTGCAAACTCTACATGACCTACTTGTGTAAAAACTGGTTACCTTAAAGGGCCAGAATTATCTTCTCCTTACTGGCTGACAGCAAAGATGACCGAAGCTTATGGCAAATACCATTATCACAGACCAGCTTGAGCTGTGCGGTAAGTGCTGTCCCTTCTAAGGTGAGTCTGTCTTACCAGCACTGAGATCTCTGGTAGGGGTCAAGGGCAGATTGCAAATACAATAAACAATGCCAATCCTATCTTCTACCGTATGTTGTTATTGTATGAATACTCACAAAGCAGAATAGTTGACAATACTGATATAAAATAAAAATTACCTGTTAAACCACCAGCCAGCCTTTTCCTCTTCAGCACAATTCCCTTCATAGTTGTCATTATCCCTGTCTCTAGTACTGAATTTCATTCCTCGATGATCAGCCCACCATTTTACTTCAGGATGAAATCCACCAGTAAGGGAGTCACCAGCTGTACCAGAGTATTCACCACAGCTCATCTTATAAGAATGCTAATGAAAAATGTGAAGAAAGGAAAAAAAAAATCCAATATGTCTTTGATCTTTAGCATGTCAGAGAGTAAAACCACAAAGAGAAGACTAATCTGTTCCATTTGCTACTATTTTTATAGTAAATGTCATGCCACTTAAACACTGTATCCTAGATAATGATGCTTTCCAGGCGTAAAATTTGTCAATAGCCTTATGTATAAATGACATAATAAAAACAATATTAGAGGTAGCTTGCAGTACATATTAACAATTCAGAACATCATGTACCATGATTGTTGGTAATATCAACAAAACCAGAAAAACTTCTTCTATCCATGGCTGCTAAACCAAATGATTCATACATCTTACAGAAAGTGTGAAATTGATGTATCAATGTAAACCACTCTTATTACATATTTCAAAATTCCAAGCATTTGTAAGAAAGCAAATATGATAATAAGGTTCTACACAAATCTTTATGAAAATTAGGGAATCCGTATGTTTATTACCTGTCTACAGAATCCACATTTTCATTAAAACCTCTAGTCATTATTTAATATTTTGTTACCTCTTCATCTGCAACTCTGAATCTTGCATATTGTGCAAAACGCCGTTCTCCTTCAAAATCAGTTAGATCAATTCTTAAAGTATAGTTCCCTTAAGAAATAACAACACAAATTATTTTGGTTAAATGAGTCTATCTCCCTACTTTGCAGAACAAAGTATTACAGTAGAAGATTAAAGTACTATGTTTTTATCATGAATCTTATCTCTGTCATCACAGTATATTTTATGGGGTTTTATCTTCTTCCTTTATGCATATTAAAGCATATCTTGTTATTCTTTGTCTTTATTCGCCTGATTCAGCTTAGAAAATTTTAGAATTATTCCAATACAGATTTTCAACTGTAGACAAAGAGAATCTTAAAAAAATGGCCTTATGGGCTTTATATTTTAGTAAGGTATTTGAGGTGGTAATGAAATCAATAAGCATACATCCAAGATCATTAGATTTTTGTAATCTAATGATAAAAGAGTTAAACTAGGACCACATCCTGGTGGCATTGGTTTCCACATGAATTAGCTGACCAAGTCAATGGGTAAGTTTTGTATATGCAGCATTCTACAGCAAAGCAGAAATTATCTTAGACTGAGTGACTATTAGAAAGTTGGAAATAGCTTTCTAAGACTAGCCTAAATGACAGGACGGGCCCAGATCTACCTTCATGTAATAGCCTATGCAGCCACATAAAGCCCTGACTAAATGAATTGGTGCAGCATACTACCTGACTCCAGACTGTTAGTGATGCTGACTGTGAGAAGGGTAGAGACAACTGGTTTAAGGTATACTCCTATCTACTGTTCCCTGTGTTGCAGGGGCTCCCTGCATGCCATTGGCCCCATGACAGTTTTGAACCTTTTGTTAGAAAACATATATTCAAACGTGTTTTGTTATGAAACTCGGAGAAGTCCATAGAAGACTAACAACAGAACTTGGAATTTACGCTAAGAAAAAGGGTAACAAAAAATGGCCCAGAAAGAGCAACGAAACAGAAACAACAGAAGACTACTCTTACCTTGATTAGTCAAATAATGAAGATTTTTATTCCCAAGCCAATATTCACCATTTGCTAAAACAAAATTTCCAAAGCCTTCTTCATAGTCAGTCCAGACTCTGAAAAGAGTGTAGGTTACTAATTTATCAAAAAAGTAAGTTTGCTTGAGTGTTTATTTTATCATACAATCATAAATCACAGAATAATACAAATTGGAAAGAACCTCAGGAGGTAATCTAGTCCCATGCCCTGCTCAAGGCAGGGTCAGCCATGAGATCAGACCAGGTTGCCCAGGGCTTGTCCAATCAGGTCTTGAAAACCACCAAAGATGGAGACTGTACATCCTCTTTCGGCAGCCTGCTGACTGTTCTCATGGTGAAAAAGTTTTTCCTTATATCGAGTCTGAACCTCTCTTGTTTCAGCTTAGGTACTTTGTTTCTCATCCTCCTGCCAGACACCACTGTGAAGAGCCTGTTTACTCAACGAGCTCTCAAACTGCTCTGTTTTCTTAGTGACCTGCTTGTAGGTACAGGCAGACTATTATTAGGTTCTGCTGAAGCCATCTCTTCTCCAAGCTGAACAAGCCTTAGGCTGTCCTCAGAGGGCAAGCCTTCCAGCCCTTGATCATCTTGGTAGTCCTCTGCTGAACTCTTTGTAGGTTCATTATATATCAGAACATTAATAAACAAATATTTTAGACTTTATTAGCTTATTTAAATTGTTGATATTCACATAATTATTTCTATTATTCACATCTGAAAGGCTGAATCCCACACTACACTGGTCACTGAATCCCAGTCCAAAGAGTAGCGCTAAGGGGTACATTCAAGGTGGTTTAAGATTAACAGATTTTAAGATCAGAAGAAAACACATTTGCTCAGTCCAGTCTCTGGTATAGCGCAATCTACCCGAAGGGAAAACATTTTTCCTGGTTAAATCCGGGGGGTCTAATTGAACGTGTCCAGGGGGCCTAAGTGAATGTGTAGGTGTATCACAAGCATTGTTTCTTTAATTTTTTAATTCTTTAATTATTTTTTAATTTATTTTTTAATTGTTTCTTATAATTTTCTGTGATTTGATTAAGCTGTGAAACTCCTGCAGCTGGATGTCTAATTTTGTAAATTGAGGCATTAGCTAGCTGTTTCCCACTTTGACTGATTCTAACAATTTTTGAACTCATATTGGTGCATGGTTTCAAGAATTAATGTGTATACTGAAAGCATTGAATCTTTTCCCTGTCTAAGGTGGCTCTGAAATACATTCTCAGTGGTTTTGGTTTCACGACATGTTCTAACGGGGACACAAGTACGATCTATTTCCTTGATGAGAAGCACCCATACTTCAACCAACAGATGAAAGTATTAGGCTGTGGACGGGAAGCCACTAGAGAAAGCGGCCTCTGTGACTTAAGTAGCTGGTACTCTCTGGCAAGGAAGAAGAATAGGTGGCGCATGGTGGTAACAATTGTAAACTGCTACAGACTGCTTCTGTAGCTTGTCTGACCATATTTTATAAAATAAGAACAGCGAAGTTTTCTCAGCTGGACTGCAGTTTTTCATCCTCTCTGGGGATTGCTTCTTTATTTCCTAAGGGTATTGTAAAGGTAGTTACAGTAATTATGAACACAGGTAAGACACAATTCAACAGGAGGATGCAGATACGTGAAAAGCAAATTGGGCAAAGTGGAGGTTCTAAAGACCTTCTTGTTGTAAATATTTGTGGGTTTTGTATTCAAGTCTCACAGCACCAAAAATTTCACTTCTGGACATTTCCCCAAAACACTTGAGTCTTGGCAAAGGCAAGGAGGTTAGGTGTCCACAGATCAAGTTCTCACCCATCTTTTCTTTCCTGGAGGCATTTTACCATGAGCTACAAATTACTCTGTGGTGGGTTTCCCTCATACTTGTTGCTGATAGTATTTCAGTTCAAGATTGCTTGCCTTTTTATAAACTTTTTTAGATTTTGACCATTTGCAAAAGACAAGGTAGTCCTTTACTTGTCATTAAGAGCTCTTGCTCCAACAATTGTTAATGCATTTGACGTTGAAGTGTCCTCATGTAAAATGCACAAGCTGTCAGAAAAAGACTAGAAGAGATGTCTCCCAGAAGAGAGACAGAGCCAGAAGCGGTATCTCATCTGGAGGCTGTCCCACAGAATAACCATTCCTCCCATTTATCTGAGATAACAACTTATTCATATAATTCTAAAGTTAAGATTTAACTTATTTCCATCTGGTTTAATGTGTATCCACTTTGCTTCCCATTTTAATGACTAAGTCTAGTACCTACCTATCAAAATTCTGGCTGCCATCAGAACGCCTCTGAAAAACAGTCCAACCACCCCCTTCAGACATGTCACAAAAGGCAAGGAATTCAGTAGGACTCTGGATAGGTTTCATCTTATAAAATCCACTTTGCTTATGGCCATCACTGTAGATTTCTGCACAATCTGTTCATAAAACATTTATTGGACAGGTTTTTTAGTCCAATACTTACTGGCAAAATCCAAAATCAAGTCAGTAACAGAAATCAAGTCATGATATATATATGTTACATACGAACCAGGCTAATACTAAGGAAATACCTCTGCAAACACATTTTTATGAGTTTTGCACATTTACTTGTATTTGTGTTGCTTTAAAACTTTATTGAGATGTAATTATTTTGACATTTCTTTAAAAGAATATTTTTTCCACCATAAAATACTATCATTTTTGTTTTCATTCAACTAGCAAAATAATTCCTCTGGTTTAAGTGGTGTCACTTTTAATTTACAATGGTATAATGCACATTAGAATCCTGTTACAATCATATAACTTCTCTACATATAAAATGCACAGTAACCTTTAAAAACAAACATGTACTTCTATGTCCAGAAAGTCCACAGGAGAACTGCCAAAAACAAGAGTATGGAATCATCAGTGTTCGAAAAGCAAAACAATTGCTGGAACTGATTCTCTTGTCCCTTGTACCAAAGAGGTGCAAAAATATATAGAAGACTACCCTCAAAAAGTGCAGTGTATGTGTAAAATGATACCACTTTGGCTTGATACTATGTAAAGTCTGTTCTCTATTGGTGTTAATGACTAATCAGCATTTCCAGCAATGACAAAATTCAGAGCTCATGAAAATATAACAGCAATGTAATTGTATAATGTTATCTTTTTCCCGTTAGGAGTTAAGAAATGAAAGGAGTTCTTTGTTTATGTGTAATCTACCATCAAGCAGTCATACAGGAAAGACGTATAATTTTCAACATTTCTGTTTTTCCTGGCGAAGGTAGGGCTGATTAACTGTAAGATTTTCCCTGAAAAATTTATGAACATTTTGGCTGAACTTCCAGGCCAGTTAGGAACTTTCTGAACTATCATATTTCTTCTCAGTGAAAGTGTCAGTGAACATTAGACAGAAAATAAACATTTTGTACTGAAAACAAATAGCTATGCCAGGATTTGAATAAACTCTAATGGGGCAAAAAAATCATCAGAAACCAGAACAACTTAGATCAGTTATTTAGAATCACATTTTAAGAACATAAACTGAGGCATATGCTAAGAAAGGACAAATACCTTTCTGCTAAATGTGGTTTTAATAATGTTTTCCAGTAACAAATGAGTCAGACATAATAGTAAAAAAAGTATTCCAGGATGCTGAATACATAAATAAATATACAGCTAAAATTTAAAGTCAGACTTACGACTGCTTTTAATTTCATTTTATTATATTTGATGCCTTGTTATATGTTATGATTTCTTCCAGCAGCACAAACACTACAAGTATATTCAAACAAGGCTATTAAAAATGATAGAAGCTTAGACTCTAGCACTGGACAGCTAGAAACGAGCACCATCCAAGAATCAGATCCCCAAATTGTATTTTCAATCCAACTATTGGTTTGGATGGTGTTTTATTATTTTAAGAGTTTGGGCCTTACTCCAGCTACTACGGGCTAACATGCTTAGCCTTCTTCCACTCCAGAGGGACCAGATCACCACCAGAATGCTGGTGAGATTACAAAAACAACTTAAAGCCAGTATTTTAGAAGCTGTGATGTCCTGAGCTGAACCTAACTCAGTCAAAATCGTGCAGCATACAGAATATTATTAAAGTGAGCCGCAGCTGTCATTATGCCAGGCTTACGTGTGTAAATATGGACGTCTCAGGGACCTCACAGATTGGGACAGTCAGTCCGTGCTTGTAACCCACGCAACCCTGTGAATGTGTCAATGTGAACTGACCCTGTGGGTTAGAACTTTTTGAGATTAGTCAAAGAAGGATGTTTAGAAATCTGTAACTTTATTAACATTTTGTAAATATCTGTTATTGGCTTTTAGCTGTTGTATTGCTGATATTTATTCTGAATTTATTGTTCACTTGTTTTTTTAATTCTGTGCTATTAATAAATCAATAAACCACTTCAATCCTGATTTGATTTATATGGTGTAACATTAACAATTTTTCCCTGCAGCAGGCCTAGGATAGAGCTGAACACTGTGTTTTAAACAAACAATTTTCTATAAGCTTTTAAAACAATAACTCAATGAGCTCAATTGTGCTAAAGCTTCTGGGTATCATTACAATGAATGGAAATGAAAAGAATAGCTTCATTTCTAACCTGAATACTGTCTTTTTCCTCCCAAGTCAATGACACTGTTTTCATCTCCTCTGTCACTGTACTGAATCTCTTTCTTCTCTAAAAGCTGTATAATTTTTAACTGCTGCTGTTTCACACGATGTTCCAGAAGCCTCACCTGGCCCTGAAGTCGTATCTGCTCTTGAAAACAGTTCTGTAGATCCTAGAGAGGAAAACAAGTCTTACTGTAAAATCAACAAATTTTTGTCACGTTTAACATGTGACACAAAAAAAACCCAGACAAACCATAAATAAAATTTAACTTGAATAAAACATTTAACTTCAATAAAACAATTTCGTACAGACACTATGTTGACTTCCTCCTGCTACCTCTATTTAAAATTATGTGGTATATTACAGAGTGTCCAAAACATATACCTGCTTTGCAAAGAGACCTTCTCTTTAATCACGATAACTACCAGCTCTCACTGCAAACATGCAGAGGGGACTTGAGGGAAAAACACTATAGTACAGACCTTATCATAAAAATTGCTTATTCTGTATCACCTGCCATGTACAATGATTTACTGTCCAGTGAGAACTGCCACTAACATTGTGAAGGTTCTAAAATTCCAGCGTTTTAAAGAAACACGGTCTGCACTGATACACATTGTGCATTTTTCAAATGCTTTTAGATTACGCACTTCTTATGATAAGAATCTTAACATTGCCAACATAAATATTGTAAAGTTTCAAGCTCATTTTTGGCATGCTAAAATAAGTAGTCCCCAAGAAGCTGCAAATATGCATGAAAAACAAAAGTTAAAAACCTAAAGTCAATATTGTGCTGTGACTTGCACACTTAATTTTGCCATGCAGAGGGGTGAGAAATGTGGTGATTCTGATACAGTGATACCTAGCACTCATTTCACCCTGGTGCAAATATGGATATGTGACAAGAGAGCTGGAATAACTGTTCCAAACTATGACACGCTGAACGTACGCAGAGCAATAAATAATTGTTTTTAGATTAATGACTATGGTAAAATGGCCAAAATGAACAGAACCCAATCTAGGCAATTTAAATTAAAACAGCCTGTACAGTTTCAAATAGATATTAAACAAATTTTATTTCAACATGGGGAAAAAAGCCTTTGGGGTTTTATGATACATTTTACAAATGTGACATGAGGTTTTGTATCAGTAACATTGTGTCTGCAATTTTATATGAGCAAACAGAGTTTAGTAGCTATGGTGCTTGCACGAGAGCACAACTAGCACTGTAAAAGCAAAACCAGAGGGCAACCTTTTGGAAATCTGATATGCAAGATCAAATAGGCAGTAGTTCTAAATTGGGGCAACCTTATTCATAGGGCAACATTATTTACGTGAGCTGAGGATGCAGACCTGTAACAGTTGCCATCCATATGGAAGGGCTGATACCTTAGAACATTGCCCTATTACACTGAACTATAGGGAGATCTGAAGTAGCGTACTGATGTGCACCTCCAGTGGCATCTGCTTACTTTCATTTTTACCAGGCTCAGGCTTCACCTATTTTCCATGAACGCTCCCACCAAAATATTTCTTGTCACTTTCTTGCTGCAGCAATTTTTTTTTCTTCTACGTGAAAAGCTGATACCACTCTATAGTTTCTATGCAGCACAAATACAGTTCTGGTTAGAACTGACTTTCTTACAGTACCATTCACCAGAACCTCAAGAATAAACTTTGTGAATTAAATTTGTGAATTAAACTAACAGTATTAATTAGAATCTGCATTTTATGACTCTACTAGATGCAGATTCTGCTACGGTCAAGGAACATCCATATAAACTGTGTCATGACTATGGCCTGTTATTTCTGATAGAAATAAGCCTTGCAGGCTCCTTTTTCACTAAAGAAGCTGTAATTCACCTTCAACAAATAGACAAATTAAGTAGAAACATTTCAAGAGAGTATTTGAAGATAAAAGAATCTATGTCCATGAGTTCATTAAAATGGTTCCCAGCCATCATGTTCCATTTGCCTGCAACGTTTAGTCAAACAAAATTTTGATGATCAGACTTTGCAGCACAATCCTGAACGTAGGCCTCTGCTTTAAGTATTTCTGAATTAACTCATACTTAACTGCAATCTAATATACACGGTGGAATAAAAGAATAGGGAATATACATGTGGCAGAACCAGGCAGTTTGTCAGTGACCTGTTCGAGAGGAAAAGGCTGAACTGCCTCTCTGGGTTTGGGCTGCCCGCGTCGGGCTGCTTTGACAGCAGGCACGTCCGCAGACCCCAGCTGTCTGCTTGCTACTAGGTCCTGAGAAGCCATTAAGAGGCTTGACCACAAGGAGGAGCTCTAAAGTAAGAGGCATGTTTACCAAACACTAACATTTTTAGAAGAATAAACAAAGCAGACAATGACCTAATATCCCTAGAGTCCCTTCTTATTTAAGAATACTCCCTTGAAAATCTTTTTCAGTTGTGATAGCTATACGAGATCCCTAGCATAACCTCCTTTTCTTCTAGCAGGAAACAAGAGAAGAAAATACTTAAAATACATGCACGTACAGAGACAAACTTGCTACAGTGGCTTAGAGGGATGTTATTTGACCTTAAGCACTGGTAAATGTGTGACATATTGCATATTACAAAGAAAGGATGCACTATTAATGCAGGCTTTCCAGGGTGGTTGTCTCAACTTGTATCTGTAGTTTCATATAAACCCTTCACAAAAGCTGAGTTAAATTGGGAAATTCAGAAGCAGCTTCCTTGACAGGTCTCTGCAAATTCTCACACTAGTCCCAGGTGTATACAGAAAATTATGGAGAACCGGATTTCTGCATAGGTGGGTTGAGAAAGAGTGAATAAATAATAAGAAAAAATATTTTCAGGCTCACCCTGACAAGCTAACGCTAATTATAGAAGTAAAGCTGTCAAAAAAAATGTGTTAACAGTCATACCAAATATTAATCCTAATCACATTAGGAGTGATAAAGGAGCCACCATGGCCATGCTTACCAGTTGTACTGCAGCATTTATTTATTGAGAAGGTGAGCCTGTATCAGTCTTAAGTCAGTACTTGCAACCTTGGAGAACATGGTAATACACCTTAGGAAAAGACCTGGGTGATCCAGGAAATGGTGGCCCCTGTTGCCAGCCCCCCAGCAGTTTCATAGCCCAAATTTCAGGTGGGTAGTCTCTTTAACACATGGCAAGGTCTGGGCCACAAAGAGCTACTTTCAGTTCTGGAGAGATCATGAGCCTGCGTGTTTGAGCAGAGGCAGCTACAGGCAGCTAGATGTGTTTATTTTAGGTGTAGTGAAAATGCATCTAGCACTTCACTTACTCGTACTGCTAACAGCTGTTCCCCTACAGTGATTAAATTATATAGTAAAAGTACAGAACTTCTCAAAAAATATTATCGTACCTTAGAAAAACTTGGTATATAAAGTTAGCATGACACTACTTCATATACCGCCATAAAAGGTCCTTTCCTTTAAATCAAATTAAACATGTCTGCAACAGGATATGCCTCTAAATATTATCCTTAGCTTTGCATTTTAAATTGATCTTCTCTTTTGTTTACTTAAAAATTGTCAACTACTTCATGAAAATGAAAAAAACTAACACCGAGCTGATTCTCATGTGTTTTACAGACAATACACTCATTTTGGGGTGAACAGTAATATATCTACATTACACATAGCAATTTCCTGACAGAAAGGATTTAAGCTCACAGTGCTGGTAAGCAGTAAGTGGCAGCCAAGAAAGCACCTGCCATACTGAATAACTTTACACTATAAGAAAGAAATGACTGAGCAGAAATAGAGTTTTGAAAGTAACCTACATATGAAAGGTATTGGATACTTTGCTTTCTCTCCCTGACTCCAGCCTCCTCACTGATGTCTCTTTCTGTCAGCTCCAGTCAAATCCCATTACACTTTGCTGCTGGACAGCAAAACCACAATTCTCATATTTGGAATTCCACACCTGTTTTTCCCGTGGAACAATCACAAGTCAGCATGTAACTTCCAGGTGGGTCAATGGGGCTTTGAGATCTGCAGGTTACCAGAGGGATCTTTTAATGTACTACTACACTTTTTCACAGGATAACTCTTTAAAAATCATTGGAGTTAAACCACTGCACAGCTAGAGTAATACAGAAGCAAAATATAACTTAGTGTTATAAAAGTCAGCAGCTATAACATATTGCTATTCCTTTTGTTAGATATGGATCAAAGTTAAACTATTACAATGTTGACATACTCAAAAAAAAAGCGAATTTGTGTGGAACTGTCTCCAGTGGATAGCGGTACCCACTGACTGAAACCAGACTGAACATAACCTGTTCTGTCTGCTTCAGTAAAGAAACTGTTCGTACTACACATTGAGGAGCAATTATCTAACAACTGCTGACAGCTCTGCTCTTGGACATGTGGTCCCATATTCAACCAGCTGCCACAATTAACGTGCATTCACAATCTTTATTTCCTTATTGTGTGAATTATTTAGCAGCTAGTGACCTTCCATTAAAATTAATGCCATAAATTAGACTCAGAATACTTTATGAAAACTATAAAAAGAGAAAATGTTTACTTGAGTTGTTATTTCCTATATTTTTAGAATTTAAATGAGCTCCAAAAAATCTCTATTGAGATTAGTGTTTTAATGGGATTAAAATGTGAAAACTTAGAGAAAATTTCAGAATGTTCCCAGTTTTTAGTCACTGGGTCAGCTAAAGTCCATAATACTCCAAATGAAAAATCAAAAGAAAGCAAATGCATTTCACTGTAATGCCTTTTTCTCAGTAGGCTTCTACAAAAATTAGTAATATTTTTCTCTACTGAGCAGAAGTGATTACAGAGGCAGGTGCTTCGTATTCTGCTCCTATAGAGCTACTTATCTCAACAAAAGGCATCCATAAGGCAATGTAAGCCACAAACAATGATGCTCACCTAGTTGTAAATTCAGCAACCACTTCCAACTACGCAATTATGAATGAACAATTCAATCTCCCAGGTCCCTGCTAGTTAGGACCTGAATATCAAACTAGGAAGGACAGCCAAGGCAGGCAGCACAGGACTGGTGAGGTTAGATGTATTTTAAGCAGTGGAGTAAGTGTGATTGTGTTAGGGGTTTTTGTTGGAGAGGCAGAAGGTTTTGGGAGCTAGAAGTGAAGTAGCTTTGATCATTGTTTCTGAGTGTGAAGCTCACATGAAGCTGTGGATCTTAATTGAGAAAAATTTGTATGGGAAGTGGGCAAGGTAGAAAAGGATAGAAAAACTCTTCATCCTGAATGTCAATGACCAGAACTACTGCTGCAGCCACCACTTTAGGAGTTCCTGGGTTTTGCCTCTCTGTAAGTATGCTGCTCAAAACTAAAGGTGTTATTCTAAGTTAGCATTACCCTGAATGGCAGTGTAACTATCTTGTGTGCCTTCTGTACAACAGGCCTGTTAATGCATCACAGGATATCTTTTTTAGCAAAGATACTCTATTGCCTCCTATTTCATGTTGGATCCAGTAACAAACTGACTAGATTACTTTCTTCAGTGCTATTGCCCAATCATTTATCTTCTGTTGTACATTTATGTATTAGTTTTCTCTTTCCTTATCAGAAACCTGTCCCCACTGAACATCATTTGACGTTATTTCCCCAGTCTCTCAGTTTTGTTCTGAATTCTGATCTTTTCCATGAAAGGTTATGCCATCCCATGTAGTTGAGATACATTGTATGCGTTATGGAGGATAAGGTATAAAATATTTAGAAGAAACTCTATAGGCAAATTTAATTACTAGAACTTACAGAGCTGCCAATGGCATCCATCAAACTAGCTGCAAGGACAAAATCAATCATTATCAAAATCTTCATTCTTTGGAAGCTGTGAAGTAGAGGAACAAATGAAATACTAGTTAATTTAAACATTAAAACTAATTGTTTACACCTGATATCTTAAATTTTATTCAAAATAATCTATTTATCCTGTAATTATTTTCTTACATATTGTAAATGTAATGTATATTTAGGCTTCATTACAAATGTGTAAAATATTTTGATCAAGTACAACTCTAAAACCCAGTAAAAACAGAATTTATCCTTTTAGGCCATTTTGTATCAGAGCTCTGCATGTATTCTAGGACAGCTATTCAAGATTCAAATCCACGCATTTCACTGTGAAACAAGACAAAAACAAATTAGCATTTTAAAATGCTCTGAAAAGCAGGACAATATTCCTTCTTTAAAGCTGGGAGAAAGCTCTCTGTTATACTCAAGTAACTAAAATCTGAATTGGGCTAGCTGTCCTTGAATTAAACAAGATTTGTGCAACTTCTGTGTGACAGGAGAGAATGGAGATCATTTTACTGTTATAGAGTAATTTGGGGGAAAAATGCATAATAGTTATCAGCTTTTATTCTAATGGTGACAAGGATGGCATCTTTCAACTGATAGCTATGCATATGTTGTACTGTATGACCCACGGCATTTTAAATCCCATTATTTCACATGAAAACTATTTTATATGCCAAAACAATCACCATTGTATCTCGCTGCCTTGCAAACATTAGCTGATATAACTTTGCAATTTTCTGTAAGGTAGATGTGTGCTTTTCAGCTCAGAAATGAGAAACCAAGGCCTCCAATTACTAAAATATTTACATAGATTATACATGAACCAATTCTAAATTGATCAGTTAAACTGCTGCAAGCTGTCAACTGAGGGACGTTTCTTTTTTTTTTTAACTTAAATTATCTTCATTTAACATAAGCTAATGCCTGTTTAAACCAAAATATGTCTCCACTCCGCTTTTTCTACTTATTAAACTAAATCAGCTAACTACATGTTAAAACATTTGTGGTCAGACAAAGCATAAGACCTGTAATAGAGATTAATGATTCAACGTCAGCATGTGCTTACTAAAACACCAACTTTATGGAAAGATCCACTCATGTTTCTACAGGAATTAATAAAAAACACCAGTGGAACTTTGGCAGACTGTGCTTTTTACTGTACAAAGATAAGCAAGGTACTTATGTGAAGTATGTTTTAAAGTTCTTGTAAAGTTGGCCAAGTCCAACTTTATTTTCACCAACCTCTGAAAACCTCCTGCAACAGTACAAATTACAGCCCAGCCAAATTTCAGGTTTTCAACACCTATCTATAAAATGCTTAGGATGCTTTTTTTTTATCTTACAGTTGTCTTATTTAAGTAAGCAACATTTTTTTTTATTTTCAGTTCTGAGTTTTGTTGGTTTGAAAGCATCGAGTTGTGAGTCCCAAGTACATCTGCATAAAACTCATTATACCACTACTTGCACTGGACTGATGCAGATGCAAGGTGTTGAGGGTACTCTGTGACCGCTGACTCATGTTACAGCAGCTCAGAAAGATTTTTTTTTAAGCATTTTGGACGTACACAACATCTACCATTAAGCTGTAAAACACTATACTAAGCTCATGTCTATCTCTAAGGATTCCAAAGGAATCCATTAAAAATTACCTATAAAATATTCCTTGAGTAGAAAGTGTGAACTGAAAATCTTTGCCTAAGTTATTTCTATGCCATAAAATTTCTGAATTTTAAGTTGTAAGTTGTTCTTCATGCTAACCAAATAAATGTTATATAATTTGAATTAGAAACTTTACCATAATCCAATGCAACAAGTTCTGCTACTGTTTGAAGTGGGGAATCCTATGAATTTCAGGCTTAAAAATGGGGGCGGGGGGAGGGGGAATATGCAAGAATTGCCTGGCATTGAATTCTGTTATTAATTTAGATTTCAGAGGTTCCTGTGATGATAAAACATGCACTTTCACCTCATGACAGTAGTAATTATGGCTATTGCAGCCACCACTGATTTGAAAGCAGCTGTTGCCATCTGTTGCAATGACACTGTAGGAGGAGTGACCAGAGAGTATTTATTAGGTATGTGGACAACCCACAAATGATCTGTCTCTGATAACTGCTGTTCCAACTCCATGCGTATCTTAAATACGCTTTCTAGGAGAGAAGGGACTACATTTTTTTCACTGGAAAATTCATATTTAACTGTTCTGCTTCATTCCCTGTTATCTTCATTATAAAAGCACACTGTTCTCCCTCACATTAGTCTTAATATTCAAACTGTTCTATCATGATTTCACTGACTGTGAATGCCTGAATACTGCAATCAATTTTAAATGGGTTGCACAGCTTTACAACTACAGTATTCTTATTTTTTTTAAAAAAAGAGTATCAAGTAAAACTTACACACTGTCCAGAAACACTTATGTTAGTATATATTAAAAAAAAATAAAAATAGAAGACTGAGAGGCACAATCAGGGCAGATCATGTCCCTTGCAGCATGTGTGAGCTACTATGAGCAAAATGCACAAAAGGAACGAAGAGCCGAGTGTAGAGTGCGTGCAGTTGGTTTGGTTTGTCATCTTCAGATGAAGTCACCTTTCTATTTAAAGGGTGCCTCTTTCTAAAGCATGATCCTGTTGTGGGGAACTTCATAAGGGCTGCACTTGGAAAATAACTCTGCATGTATCAGCTTTAGTACTGATGTTAGATACGCTCAAAAGACATAATGAAATATAGGAATAGTCTCATAAATAAAATCCTAAATGTGATGATTTAAATACATTGCTCAAGATAGTTTAATCCTGGAGTTTAATTTTTGAGAAAGAAATTTGGACAGTAAACCCAAGATGGATTATTGAGCCTGTAGTCACTCACAATATGAGCTCGCTATGATGGTAAGAGAATTACGAGGTGTATAAAGAGGGAGCAACTGAAAGGTCCATTTGGCAGACCTGTCAGTCAGAAACAGGGAAGACATTGAAACAGAGAGGACACAGGAAAAAAAAAAAACACAGAGCAGACCTGAAGTAGGAACAAGCACTGGGGGAACAAAACCTTTGGGCTGTTGTCCTCCCAAAAAAGGAGAACGGTCAAGGAAGAGACATGAAAACTCAAGCTCTGAAAGGAAATGGCTGACCCAACGGCGTTTCTCTGCTCCTGTCCCTGCCGAGCACGGAGACCCAGACAAGGCAGAGGACAGTGAGCAGTGCTGATCCTGGAAGGGGCAGTACCTTGTACCTTTGAGCCAATTTCTCAGCAGGTGTAAACTCCCGTAGCTTATCTGATCCCACAGTTGCAGTCACGTGAGATTCACTGTGCGGTCAACCCTACAGTGAAAAGAAAAGTGCTTTATAGGGTCAAGCCCCATATACGTTCAAAGCGCTTTTCCATACACTAACCGAATCAACAGGTTCAGTCTTGGAATTAATGTGAGTAACTGTTTACTTAGTTTTCCACATTTCCTACAAAAAAGTTTCAGAAAAGGTTGTATTAATAACAGTTCTCTGAAAGTGTACATCCATGCTCTTTGGTAATATGTAAAACTAAAGTTCTGTTCAAGGGAAGCTTAAAGCCTTGCTCTAGGAAGGCTGCTTTGAAAGTCAGTTTCTTAAACTAATTTCTCCTCTCATTTAAATATTTACCCTGGTTGTTATATAGTTATTCAAAATGCATTAGCCAGAAATGTACATGGAGGGTAAAATAATGAAAAATGTAGGGAGAGAATACAACCACTAATAAACATTCACACATAATGAAATAAAAACATTCCCTCCAAAAATACGCAAAAAGATTAGAAATCTTAATCCACGTCACAGATAAAAACAATTGCATAACTTAGCAAATATTTTTGTGTTGTTGGTGCTAGTGAATCCAAAGAGTTAATATGCACTGAGAGAGCTCCAAGACTTTTGTTATAACATCTCTGTTGGTTTAACAAAGACAAAAAAAAAATTGTGCTGGATGATCCATTTCCAGGAAAATCTTAATCTCATACAGAAGATGTGGATTATCACATGTCATAAGGGAGCAAGAAAAACTTAGTGTAATATTTTGAAGTTGAAAACATAAGCCCTTAACAGTTAGCTGAAAAAAAGAATCACTTTTTGGTTTAATAAAATTGAAGTTTAAGGGCAACTCTTGTGAAACCTTGAACCATATCCATATGAGGTTACTCATTTATTATTCAAAGATTACACCTGGAATGTGCACTTCCACAGCTGTGCAGAAAGATTTCTCCAAAGCTATGGAATAAAAATTCTATAAAGGTACCTTTTTCCTTCTCTGTGCCTGGCCCTTCTTTACAGGCTACTCAGTCAATCAATCCTATGTTCAAATTTCCCCTAAATTTGATGTTTTTCCAAGTATTTCAATAACAAGTTACTAAATAGATTTGATGACACTAGAGAAACCCTGTGCTACGAAAATGCTGAACTGCCAGCCTGTTTTCCTGTTCTTGAATTCTGGAAACAGCAAGCTAGATGGAATTCAGATACCTATTTCTGTTTGTACAGTGTCAGTAAGAATTACATTGCTAATAAATACTTTAAGAGAGAATCTGCCAAAACGACAGATAATGACTTGAAAGATTTTTGTTTGCTTTCTTAAAATTCAAACTGATGTTAATGATTAAACTCATGCACAAATTTTCCTTTGTTTTAATTAGATAGTCTTACAAAAATTGCCCCATTTTCCTCATCTGAAAAATGGACAATAATTCATGATTTTATCTACTTTTAGGCTTAACAAGCAGCCTTGTTCATACAGCCATACATTATCATAAATTTAGAAACTACAGGTTTGAATATGAGGTTTATTAATTAACTAGATATCGTAGCAAAATAGCTAGATCCTGCTAAAACATTCATACATAGTTAGCAACATTGCACCAGTTATATGGCCTTCAAAAACATCTTACTTTTAAACCATAACTATAGCAATTACCCCAAATTCTTCTTTCTTCCCTCACAGGTACCTAAAATGTTTACCTTTACCCTCTGGACAGAACTCAAAGTTGTTAAATCTTCTTAAGCTGATGCAAAGAATTCCAGAGCCCTTCCCAGGCTGCGATTGTTTTTGCTATTAAATTCTGTAGAGTTGAGGCTTACAGCTGCTATGAGTCACTGGGCAGGAATGTTACTGAGAAGTTGCAGTTATCAAGACTAAATTGCAACATAACAAGGAGAAGACGGTACTTCTGTGCCTAACACAACACTTCTGAAATAAAAAGAGACCAAAAATAACAAAGGATCATCCATTCCCTTTCACTGCTCTGATCCAGGAAATTGCTCTCAGCATCATATTCAGCTATATACTCCAGTACTTTCCTGAATCAGAGCCTAAATCTCTTAAGCTTCAGAGGTATATAGGCTGACGCAACTGATTTAGAAATAAAACATAATCACTCAGACTAGAAATGACATGTTAGACATGATAAAATAAAAAGAAAACTACTAAAAAAAAACCCCAAACAACCAAAACCAAAGTAACAAACACAGTACAAAGCCAAAGGGAACAAGAAAAAAAGGACAAAGACTGTTGTTTGATATACGTCAGTATTTTTTAGCTAAATTGGAAGGCACTCAGAAGCACATGATCTCAGTGTCTTGGTTAGACAAAATCACTTTATATATAAGCTTTTTAGAGCCAGATGAACACATCAAAGAATGTTTTAAAATGCAATTTGGTTTGAGTGTTTGCCCTCTTTCTATGTTGTCTCTTCCCAGAAAGTTCAATAAATATGCTTATAGGAATGCTTCTGGAAGAAGTGAAATTTTAAGGATATACTGAACAAAAGCAGTAAAAGGAGTTTTACATTCCACAATATAAATATTCACACCACCAACTTCCTTTTGAAGATTAATACTTGTCGCACGCTTCCTCTGAACAATTAACTTCTAGCGTAGTATTTGGAATCAGTCTACCTGGCAGTATTTCTCCTTACTAATTACGTTACATCAACTAATTAACTTCATACTTCTTCCTATTTCAAATATTTAATAATTACAATAAATTTTTCATGAGTAGCCCACACTAAGAGTCATTCAAAAATTCAAAATCATTCAGCAAGTCATTCTTACTGGGACTCTTACTAACGACTTTTGCAAGGAGGGAGATACCTGTTCATAGCATGACTCAACTCTTAACCAATTGTTACTCAGTGGGTGGGCTCTGAATTTAGAGAGTGGGAAAAAAGGCATGGCATTTTAAACTTGGATGTATTAACTGTTTAAACAATTTATTGAGGGTTACAAGTAGATTCTCCACCACTTGAAGTCTTTAAACAAAGACTAGATGGCTAAAATGTATGGCTGCAGTTCAGTTAAACAAGAATTATACACAGCATCAAGTCAGAGATTTGTGTTACTCAAGGAGTCTATAGGCTACCCATCATCAGAATGATTTTGCAAGAATAAACATACTAAATGGAAGACTCCCAAAGAGTTTAAAAATGGAAGTCATATAAGCACAAAAGAAAGAGAGAAAAGTCTTTTTAGACCTGTTGGATACATCCAATGCTGAAAACTCAAATGCCATAGACCTTAACGTGGCAAGTGATGACCTGGCTGTTCAGACAAATTTTATTCATATTTGCTGCTCTTGGGAGAGTTTGCACAAAAGTGGAGCAAAATATGGCAATGATCATTAATTACTCTTTTATTGGTTTTTTTTTGACAAAAGTATGTATAAAGGGTAACGTGCTGTTCCTCACTTAAATCAACGTAAGAAAGGTAAAAACAGTCATTTGTATTAAATCCATCTTATATCTTTTGTGGATGTTTAAAAGAAATAGCAACTGCAAGAAATCAGTGGTCTTTGTTCCCATTGTATTAGCACTTTTAGCTGAGTACCTCCTCAGGAATTTTATCTGACAGAAGTTTAACAGCTTTGGGCAATCCCAAACATGGATATAGGCTGGGTGATGAGTGGATTGAGAGCAGCCCTGCTGATAAGGACGTGGTGGATGAAAAACTGAATATGACCAGGCAATGTGTGCTTGCAGCCCAGAAAACCAATTTTATCCTGGGCTGCATCAAAGAAGCATGGCCAGCAGGTCAAGAGAGGTGATTCTGCCTCCCTACTCTGAGGCCCCCAAGATAAGACATTGAGGTGCTACAGCATGTCCAGAGAAGGGCAACAAAACTGGTGAGGGGTCTGGGGGACAAGTCTGATGAGGAACGACTGAGGGAACGGGGGCTGTTTAGCCTGGAGAAGAGAAGGCTGAGGGGAGACCTTATCACTCTCTACAAACAAGTACCTGAAAGGAGGTTGTAGAGAGATGGGGACTGACCTCTTCTCCCTAGTGACAAGTGATAGGACGAGAGGAAATGGGTTCAAGTTAAGCCAGGCGAGGTTTAGGTTGGATATTAGGAAAAAATTTTCACTGAAGGGGTTATCCAACATTGGAACAGGCTGCCCAGAGAGGTGGTGGATTCGCCATCCCTGGAGGTGTTTAAAAAAAGGGTAGACGTGGTACTTGGGGACATGGTTTAGAAGTGGCTTTTGTCAGGTTAG
Source organism: Ibidorhyncha struthersii (assembly GCA_013398815.1). Taxonomy (NCBI): domain Eukaryota; kingdom Metazoa; phylum Chordata; class Aves; order Charadriiformes; family Charadriidae; genus Ibidorhyncha; species Ibidorhyncha struthersii. The sequence goes on from VZSZ01011700.1 coordinate 406,817, forward strand.
GATAATGGTTGGACTTGATGATCTTAAAGGTCCCTTCCAACCTCAACAATTCTATGATTCTATGATTCTCTAAGAAAGACATGGACCTGTTGGAGCGAGTCCAGAGGAGGGCCATGAAGAGGCTGGAGCACCTCTCCTATGAATACAGGCTGAGAGAATTGGGGTTGTTCAGCCTGGAGAAGAGAAGGATCTGGGGAGACCTTATTGTGGCCTTCCAGTACCTGAAGGGGCCTACATGAAAGACGGGGAGGGACTCTTTATCAGGGAGTGTAGCAATAGGATGAGGTGTAATGGTTTTAAATTGGAAGAGGGTGGATTTAGATTAGGTATTAGGAAGAAATTCTTTACGGTGAGGGTCGTGAGACACTGGAACAGGTTTCCTGGGGAAGTTGTGGATGCCCCATCCCTGAAGGTGTTCAAGGCCAGGTTAAATGGGGCTTTTAGTATGTTGGTTTAGTGGAAGGTGTCCCTGCCCATGGCAGGGGGGTGGAACTAGATGATCTTGAAGGTCCCCAAAGCATTCTATGATTCTAAAATCAGTAAACACAGGACAATGCATTCATAGTATCATGCTTTTATCACTCAGACTCAAAAGAAGTTGCAAGCACACAAGAAGGTTTCATAGTACAAGGAACCACCATTTTTTTCCTTGCTAAGCTGTGTTAAGCACCATTTATAAAATACAAAGCTTTATTTTTTCTCATATGTATGATTTTTATTCAGGAAAGTTTTACATCACCTTCAGCTGTCATGTAGAAATATGGAAGGGTCAAAGGTTGTACAACCACAACATGGTAACTTAGTGTTTGTCAAAATGTACTTTCATTCCATCTGTTGCAAATTAATTTGTTTATGCTTTTCTCTGCATTGTTTTAGTTTGTGTAATGCTAAGGATAAAATAGAAAACATGTAACAGACTCCATTCCAGGATTGGCTGAAATCACATATTTGAAAATGTGCATTTAGCATTATATGTCCAACAAGATGATAATTAAATGTTTTTTCACATATGGTAAACAGTAACAACAGTAAAATGAAAATAATGACAATTAAATGTTTTTTCACATATGGTAAACAGTAACAACAATAAAATGAAAATACTTTTAAATGGAACATGCTGCTTGGTTTTGTAACTTTGACACTAGGCTTTTTTCTGAGGCGGAAAAAAAACCAAACCCAAACCAAAAAAAGCCCCCAAACCCAACCTGACTAACTAACTCCATCAAAATTATGATGTCTGAGTAAATTTAACTCTGGGGTTTTTGTTTTTAACATATAAAGTAGTGGTAATGTGTTACTTCCATAATAACATTTTGTTACTGAAACAGAACAGAGCTGAAATCAAACATAAGCCAAACTCAGCTTTATCACAGAATCACAGAATGGTGGGGGTTGGAAGGGACCTTCAGAGACCATCTACTCCAACCCCCCTGCCAAAGCAGGTTCACCTACAGCAGGTTGCACAGGAACGTATCCAGGTGGGTTTTGAATAGCTGCAGAGGAGGAGACTCCACAATCTCAATGGGCAGCCTGTTCCAGTGCTCTGTCACCCTCAAGGGAAAGAAGTTTTTCCTCATGTTGAGATGCAATTTCCTCTGTTCCAGTTTGGGCCTGTTGTCCCTTGTCCTGTCACTGGGCACCACTGAGAAGACTCTGGCCCCATCCTCTTGACATCCGCCCTCTGGATATTGATAAGCATTGATGAGATCCCCTCTCAGTCTTCTCCAGGCTAAACAGACCCAGGTCTTTCCTCATAACAGAGGTGCCCCGCTCCCTTGATCATCTTTGTAGCCCTCCGCTGGACTCTTTCCAGTAGTTCCTTGTCTTTCTTGAACTGGGGAGCCCAGAACTGGACACAGTACTCCAGTTGTGGCCTCACCAGGGCAGAGTACTCACTAGATTAGAGGGGAAGGATAACCTCCCTCGACCTTCTGGCCACGGTCTTTTTAATGCACCCCAGGAGACCATTGGCCTTCTTGGCCACAAGGACACATTGCAGGTTCATGGTCATCTTGCTGAACACCAGGACTCCCAGTTCCCTCTCTGCAGAGCTGCTTTCCAGCTGATCAGCCCCTAACCTGTACTGACTTATGGGGTTAGTCCTCCCTAGGTGCAGGACCCTACACTTGTTGAACTTCATTAGACTCCTCTCTGCCCAACTCTCCAGTCTGTCCAGGTCTCCCTGTATGGCAGCACAGCCTTGTGGTATGTCAGCCACTCCTCCCAGTTTTGTGTCATCAGCAAACTTGATGAGGGTGCACTCTGACCCCTCATCCAGGTCATTGGTGAATATGTTGAACAAGACTGGACCCAGTACTGACCCCTGGGGAATACCACTAGTTACAGGCCTCCAACTGGAGGCTGTGCCACTGATCACAACCCTCTGAGCTCTGCCATTCAGCCAGTTCTCAGTCCACCTCATGACTAAAAATCTCTGTACGTCCATGGTTTCATACTTAGCAGCCTTTCCAAAAATAAGTGTATATTTTTTTATACACTAACTTAAGAATTGCATGGTATGTTTACAAGAAAATCTGGTTAAGTAGTTGCTGTAATTGACAATGTGCTAGTTACCACAATACTATTATATCTTCCTATTTAAGTGTATTCCACAAATAAAAGCATTGCGTAAGAGCTTCACACACATAATGCTGTGGGTGGGTTTGCATAGCTGACTGACATGTTAAATGGCTTCCAACGTTCCAGGGCGGACTACTGATTAAAGCGAGTACAACCCTATCTGCTTGAGTGGAGTTACCTGAGATTGTTCAACAGTTTACTTCACTATATTTACATAAGAGATGGCCCACATATTCAAGAGAATAAAATGATCAACAAGCTACCCTGGATTTAGGCAACGGTTTGGACTGGTGTAAAAAATTATATCCACTTTTGAAAGTTAAATATAGTTGTTAGCTGTTAATATTTTACATTTATTTGGAGACACATATCAAAAAAACAGAGTATGTCGTACTTATATCTGCATTAATAGATTAAGGTTTCTTCTTACTAAAGTAATTTGGCATTTCAGGATTCTTTTGGAATAACCTATACCAGTTTAACATGAGTCCTACTCAGTCAAATGACAGCAACTCTCTTTTGTGGACTGCCTCATTTATATACAAGAAGCTTGCACCGAAGTATTAAAATAGCTTCAAAACAAGACCAAATGAAAGTGACATGCTCCTGGCAGTACAAATCCCTAAAGTTCATGAGATGTTGATGATGGACCTCCTTGATGCTATTCTGGTTATTCACAGGGAAGTGCATGAAAAAGGCCTGTTGTACCGAACATAACAAATCAAAAAAAGGAAGCAGCATCATTGTTCACTATTCCAATTCTCCACTTACTCAGTACTACCTTTTTCTGAGTGTTACTGATTTTTTTGTCTCTCTGTAGGATATTGTTGCCTTCTTCCTGTATTTCAGGTTTCTGCTTCTTTCATTCCACTGACGTGCATAGTTCCATAAGGTAATATCCAGTGTCACTGCAATAGTCTTCAGGCTTCAGGCAAGCTACCTTAGTGTACATGAGCCGGCACAGGCTTCAATCTCTGAAGCAGATAGCGGCCACTATTGTTTCACTTGCCTGTTCCTTTAAGGAATACTGTGGACTTGCTTATGCGTGACAGTTAGCCATCTCTCCCGTACAATTTATTAGTAATATTTTACTTTTTCAATGTTGGGTCAGTTAGAGTACTACAAGCCAATACTTTTCTTACTTTTGGACAAATAAGAAACTTCAGAATATTTTAAAGCTCTTGATTCTTTAACATTCTGTCCTCAAAATGCTTGCCACAATCCTAACAAATGCAGTGGTAGAAATAGATTACGCCAAAAATACAGAAGTCCATTTATAGTAGGTGAAATCTTCTTAAGTTTATATAAATACCTTGCACAGAGCAATCAAGGGTTTTGACTGCAACCTGATGTGTATGAATAACAGATCTCTAAAACTTGCACAATTGCATGATGAATTTGAAATGTTAGAGCAATAGATGTAATTCCCTAATGAGGCCAGGAGATAAGCAGAAAAGAACTTCTTACATATTCTGAAATGACAGAATGAATGCACTTTATTTTTTAGTGTATGGATATAACATGCAACAATAAAATCCAATTTTTAAATAATTCACCTCATTTTTGTGTAGTATTCTAAGAAGCAGGTGCATAATTTAGTCATTTCCGTCATTTCATAATCTGTGATTTCAGATATACGATACAGAAATCAGCAACACACCCTCATTATCATGGATGGTAAGATCAGCAAATTCAACATATTTAGACATTATCACACTCCACATATAGCAACCCCGCGCACACAGTTCTTATTAGAAATATAAAATGAGCACTCCCTCCCATCTTTTTCAATAGACAGTAGCAAAGACAGTATTACTAGATAGATGGCACACATCAGAGACGTGAAAGATCTAACAAACATCTAGATCTGCACACATCTCCTTTGCAGAATATAGAAAAATGGTGGATTTGGTGAAGGGCTGCAGTAATTTTAAAAAAAATCATCACAGTAAGTTCCATTTCTTGTGTTTGTCTTCCATTCATTAACCCCAAGATCATAACAAACATGAATTAAGCTATGCTGTGCGGAAATCTATATGGCAAACAATTGACTTGCTCAAGATCTTCATGCAAGAGCCAGGAAAAGAACATGGTCCATAATCTTCTGCCTTACAAGAACAGCTTACATACCCTGCCTTCTCCTGACTGCCTCCTTTACACATGAAGCTTCCTGCTGGCCTCAGTTTTTCTTTTGTTCTCTCCAAAGACATCCTTCTCCTATATGTTACTTTATGAAAACTACGTAATCGCTTTGTAAATGTGCACCAACTAATCTCTCTTCCTCAGTAATTATCAATTTAGTGTTGTTATCCAGCTGTACCAACCATAACCAACAGCATAACTGAAACCACTTAACACCAAATCTCTACTACCCCTCTTATCATCAGAAAAAAAAGGAACGACAAAAGCAATTTCATTAGAAATGTGAGAGAAAGATTTACATTAAAAAGTTATTTAAAACACTCCACAGTCACAGGGTAACAGTTTTAAAGTGAAAGAGGGGGGATTTAGATTACATATTAGGAAGAAATTCTTTACTGTGAGGGTGGTGAGACACTGGCACAGGTTGCCCAGAGAAGCAAAGTGGAGGCCCCATCCCTGGAGGTGTTCAGGGCCAGGCTGGATGGGGCTTTGAGCAACCTGGGCTGGTGGGAGGTGTCCCTGCCCATGGCAGGGGGGTTGGAACTAGATGATCTTGAAGGTCTCTTCCAACCCAAACCATTCTATGGTTCTATGATTCTATGAATATACAGGAATGACTGCTATCAGATACATTTTGATTTTCAACTACAAAAGAAAAAAGTAGAAACTATCTCCAACCTCTTCCTCTTAGAACGAACTCTCAAATAGTTGGACAGTATCTTTCATTCTCTACACTCAGAACCAAGGAAAATAAAAAAAATATTATTTAATTGCAAAATGGAAAAAAAAATGGGGCTAGGCAGAGAGGCATGAGTATTCTTAGTTCCAAACTTTTCTTTATAACACATGGTGGGGTTGCTTCTTTCTTTCATATTCTTGTCCTTTGATTCAATTCAGAGGGAGAAATTTATGTGGCATTTCTAAGCTATGTAATCATTTTATCTTTCTTCTGCTCATTTTTAAATTGTTTGTTTCAGTGTAGCACATATTTAGATTGTGACTTTATAAATTTAATTAAAGTGGAAGTGGCTAGACAACATCATGATATAGAATTACCACCCAAGATATTATGAATTAAAGGTTGTTCCTACTCACTTTTCTGAGGAATTTGCAGATATGCCAGTTTAACTCAAATCTGCCATTTCAGAAAAACTGAAGTATTTTGTTTCTTCTTGGATTGCTTTTGTTAGCCAAGGAATAAACTGAAGATGTCACTGGACTGGAAATAGAAAAAAAAAATTAAATAGATGAGACTACCTAACTAAGAGTATGGTGTATCAAATATAATGTTGAACTAAACAACAGAGACATACAGATTAAGCACTGTATTTGTAGGTTGGTTGTGAAACTGGATCTTAATTTCTTAAGACTGAAATAGTACTTATGACCTTGCTAACTTCTGTGCTGTAGAGACCTCTTTTAAAATGGTTTTCAATATAGGCTTTAACGGAGCCTGACTTCAAAGAGGACAATGAGAAAAATTTGGTCCTAGAGCTTCTAGGCAGGGCAGCAGTGGTGCTCCTGATGTGTTTTGGTTATGTGAAATAAGCATGCTTAATAAAACAAGACTGGTTATGCCCCGTGGCTCCATCCCATCACTTTATAGCACCAGGTTTGATACTAGTCACTAGTATTTTACTAGAATGCAGTACCTCGAGTGCATATAACAGAAAGTATTACAGTCTGGTGAGATAACAGCCATATCGAGAGGATTATTTTCCCCATCCCTACAGATGAGGGGACGGTTTGCAACAGGGATCCTGTCCACTCTTCAGATGAGATTCAGGTGCTTTTCCAGGGTCTGACCAGGTTAGCTCTGACCAGGTCTGACCTATCTCCCCATTACTCTTCTTTCCTTTATTGCTTCTGATGGCTATTATGCTTGAGTGGATCATCAAAAATTGCTTTCTTCTTCGCTGGTAGTGAACTGGCTAATACTTGATCAGCCTAATGCTTGGCTTTGGGGTCTTAAATGCCTGTACCTCTGCCCTACACCTGCTTAATTTATTATCAGACCCCATATGAATAAACGGACACTTTATCTTCCTGTATAAATCAACTCAAAACTCTTCGTTAACGCCTTAAAATACTTTCCAATCTAATGTTACAAAAAGAAAGAAAAACTATCTTCAGTATAGTAGCCTGATAGTCACTCTGTAGCCATATTATGGTAGACTAATCATTTTTGGGCAGTTTGACCTTTGCAGCAAAAACCTCTGTCACAAAATCTGAAAAAAAAAAGCAGACAATTACTATTTCAACAGAATGCCCTATTAATGCCTTTGTTTCGGGGCCTCTAAAATCTCGCTCCCCAACTACTCTTCACATCTCCTCTGTCTCAGTAAAACTTTAATCCTTCACCACTTCTTGTCTCTCGTCCTCGCATGCCTGTATTTTGTTTGCTTTCTTTCCTTTCACTCTGGAATAATAAAGTAAAATTAACAAGATACAGCCAGCAGATGCACAAGGAAAAATTCATCACATGTCTCTGACATAGCTTTCAATCCTAATTAAATTGGGCTATCTCAAAGATAATCCATTCAGTTTCTGTGAGGGTGCATTCATTAGCATGTCTGCTGATGGAAGCACTTACAACAGGGATCTTTGTAGGAGGAATTAGTTACTGTCAATCTAGAGGCTCATTAGCGTTGATATAGGACTTCCCCCAAAAGATTTATTTTTTTTTAAATTACCAAGACATTCTTTAAGCCATATTCGTTTTGGCTCACAGTCACTCCCAAATCCTGAGATGCTATTTTATACCAGTAGTGGAGAACCACCTACTGGAAATAATGCTTCTTGCAGTGCAATCCATGACTCCTTAATGCTTTTAGTACCTTTTTTTCAGTCCCCGTCCCCAATGAAAAATGGCTCGGGGGAGCTGGTACTGTTTTATTTCTTTGGAGCACCGTTTTGGTTTTGGTTTTTCTTTTAAAGAACAGGCTTGCAGCCAATTCCAGAAGAGGGACAACAAATAAGAAGAGAAAAATCATCCCGCAAATGTCAAGCAGGAATCAGCGCAATGATGCTGTAAGCTCCTATGAGCTTACTACCAATACATGATATCCTGTGGTAAGGAAAATATGCAGTTATGACATATAAGGGACTACAGTAAAGACAAAATATACTAACAGCTGTTTAATTTATTGGTTTTCCTTAACAGTGTATTATATTTTTAGGTAAGATTTTTTTTCCTGCAAGAAACAATAGGAATGAGGGAATTGTATTTTAAGAATAAACTACAGCAACAAAAACAATGATAGTCATTGTATTAAGACACTAATTTCTTTTAAATTCTGCCTCCACCTGCTGGGCAGTGGGAGCTATGCCACTGTGACAATATAAAGTGTCTTGCCAACAGCAACACTGCCAACGTTGTGCTGAATATCCGCACATGGTACCCGAGGCTAGGATAAAAGGATATTGCTTAAAAGAATAATTTTAAAAAGCTGGTAAATTAACTTCGCTGCAGAATTGCAATCCAGATGAATAATATATATTCATTACATAAAGGGCTTCCATCCAGTTGTTGCAGATTCCTTTTAAAGTGATTTCAGTTACAGATATACAGTCACACAGCCCATCGTAGAAATGGGAGGAAAACGCTGTTGTAACAGGCAGTCTTGTGCTCACCTCTTCCAAGCGCTACGTATTGTCCAGAACTATTCCTTTGTTTCCTTTGAAACGGGGGCACCTGCTAGAGAAAACAATGATATTTTTATTGAAAAAAAATTATTTCACAGGTTTTCAAATCGTTTAGCTCCTTTTCTAAATTACAAATAGATTCACGTGTCATTGAAAAGGATTAATATGTCATTTATTTTTTGGTGGAGCAAAATACATTGGTATAAGTACTAATAAGGGAGAGATGGGGCGGGGGTGTACCTACATTTCCATGTTGTACTGGTAGAATGTTTCTTGCCCAGGATGAGTTGTGAGGCTTATGTAAATATTTAATGCTCCTGCTTTAGAAACTTGGTGTACTGGAAATGCTGAAAATAGTAACTCATTTTTCCCATTCTGAAAACAAGGGGCAATCCCCTCAAATCAATGAATGCTATCAGCTTTCCTGAAACAGAAATTGAGCATCCTGAGTATATTACGCAAGTCCGGACCCCTGAGGATTAACAAGAACTTCTGCTAAACAGAAGTTTATCTGCGTGGAACAACCAGGTGATTGGAGTGTAACAGTAAAGCACAGCATGACTATTACCCACAACTATTTTTTTAAATGCCAAATCCTTCTATTTTTTCCTTTATTTTTGTTTTTCAAAGGAAAGTTTTAAGAATTGTTATCTGTAAACCCCAAACAAGTAGCAAAACATGAATAATGGCACTGCAGAAAAGGAAGGAAAAAAGGTAGAATGGACTATGTTGATTTCCACCTTTTCACTGCGGCGTTTTCAGCTGCGACTTCTTACAGGAGACCAAAAGCAGACAGACAGAAGCAGACTCTGCAAGTCGATGCTGCTCCAAATGAGGACAGAATCTCATCCTCGTCCACACTCAGGGTTCTGATGTGATTTTAGTAGTCTTCCAGTCAGGTAATGTCATTTATAGAGCTCACCATCGGCTTCGTATTTTATTTTACGACCAAAAAGAGCCCGAGGCTTCGCAGCCCGCCTCAGGCCGGCGGCGAACATGCGCTAACCCTGTCAGGGGGCTGGGCGGTGCCCCGCCTGGAAAACTACTGTTCCCAGAAGGCACTGCGCCCCGGGTGGGCCGGCGCCAGCCCGCTCCTCCCGCAGTGCACACTGGGATTTGAAGTTTCGTCCACACCCTCCCCGCCCGCCGCGGCGGCGCGCAGAGAAGGGCGGGAAGGGCCGGGGCGGGCGGCGCATGCGCAACGCGGAAGGGCATCGGTCGGGCGGAGGTTACTAGGTAACGGTGTGTATCCGTCCGCTGGGGGCCGTCTCCCGCACTCCTTGAGGAGCGGCGGCCAAGATGGCGGCGGCCGTTGAGGGAGGGCTGTGAGTCCCTCCTCCGCCAGTGCTGTTCCGCTGACTTGAGCGAAGCGAGGCCGCTGCTTTTCTCCGCTGCCGGAAGGCGAAACCCTCGGCCGGGCGGCCTGGGCCCCGCGGGTAGCGAACGGCGGTGGAGGACAAACCAGGCCTGGGGTGACCTCCCCTCCACCGCGGGGTGAGCCGCCCTCCTCTCCCGCGGCGGGCTGACCCCCTTCTCCCGCGGGTATGGAGAGGCGGAGGCCGCCGCTGGTGG